>JBCFYV010001893.1:0-43501 GCA_039000515.1 Timema cristinae | reverse complement strand
TTTCAGTGTCTCTACGGGTTTTTGTTTTGGGAAATTTTTTTGCTTTTTTGAGAAATTAACAGGGTTTCCCAAAATTTTGTGGGGGCCCTTTGAAAGCAATTTGCATTCTCAAACCCCCCAATAATTTAAAACTTCAAGGGAAAAAGAAAAAACCCCCTGTCAACTGGGAAAAAAATGCTCGACGAGCTGGAGAGTCAGTAAAACAGGTAGTAAAATGTGACGCAATAAGCACTTTATCCCAATCAACAGACCCCTTTTTCCTTTTCTCAAAAAAACCATGAACAACAGGGAAGCTCACATTTCCCAGATTTAGCAAACTACATACTTCTTTTGCCCTGTGACAAAAAATTTTTTTGATGTTTTTCCTGAAAAGTTTAAAAAAATTTTAAAATTTGGGCTTTTGGGCCTTTCCTTTGCCCACTTGTATCAACTTGGGAAAGGGGAAAGAGGAGAAATCCCATCCAGAAAAAGGGTTTCAGTAATTCTTTAGGGGGGTGCTCCCTATCAAAAAAACCACCCCTTTTTAAAGTAATGAAAATGTTTTTAAAGTTTTTCCTTTTTTCCCGAATCTTATTACAATGCCATTTTTTTTCCTCTTTGAATAACTTTTCAATGCTTCATCAAAAAAAATTACAAAGTTGTTAAAATGTTTTTAGGAAAGCCCAAAGAAAATTGTTATAAAAGGGAAATGGACCCAAGCCATGCACAATGAAGTATGCACCCTTGTCTCCCCAAGGGTAAAAGGCTTTGGGAAAGGGGAACACTCGGGGAAACATCAATTGAAAAATTGTGTTTAAATTATTGCCCCAATTTAAAAAGACTTTTTTTTTTGAAAACCCCAATTTGTATAGCCCAATTTTACTTCCGCCCTTTTTTATATCATTTTTTATAACAAAAGTTTTTTGGTTTCTTTGAGGGAACTACACAAATTTTTCACTTTTGGGCCCAACAGCTTCCTTCCGGGCTTCAAAGAATTTTCCCAGAAAAAAAAAAAACCCTTTTGCGCAACCACCCGAATCCCCACTAGGTAGAATGTTTTTTGTGTGCCAGAAAATTCTTTAAAAACAGGGGGATCTCGAAAAAACTTGGATAAATTAAATTTTTTGAGAAAAAAAGTCAACAGAGAGCGTTGTTTTGTCAAAGTTTAAAAGAGTTTTGATAATGTTTGTTTTTCCTATTTTTTCTTAGGTTTAAAATTTTTTTGGGCACACTTTAAAAAATTTTCCGGGAATTTAAATTTACTTTCGGGGGCCCCTGACCAGTATGAAAATTTCCAGGAAAATGTTTTGGGCTTAGAAAAATTTTTTTTAAAAACTGTTTTTTTTGTTAGACATTGCGGGTGTAGCCGAATCAGCCCAAAATTTCCTGTACCCAACGTTTAACGATGCCCCCTTTGGGAAAAAAAACCCAAAAATTTTTGGGGAATCCACCAAAAAAAAGAATTTTATGTGCAGGGCCGGGAAATTTTCTGTTTTAACCCTTTTTAAAAAAAAAATTTCCCAACCAAAAACTTGTTTTAAACAGAAAGTTTGAGTTTAAGGGTTCCCCTCGCTTTCTTATTGTGGCAGGGGTTTAAATTGAGCAAAAAAAACAAAAAAATTTTTTTCTTTTTTTTTAAAAGTGTGACATAAATTGTATTTCCCCCCCCCTTTTTTTTAAAGCTTCCCTATTTTTTTTCCCCCCTGATTTTCCAAAACCGGGGGGGAAAAACCCGTCTTAGAAGTCGGGCCAACGGCCCTTTTAAAACCAAAAACTTTTTATTTTGAATTTGTTAAAATTTTTTTAAACCCAACTGCTTCTTTTTTGTGAAAAGGTGAAAATCAAAGCTAAAAAGGGGCCAGTTTTTTTGATGTTTTTTTTTCCTTTTTAAAGCTGCGATGCTGGGGGACCCAATATCCCGGGGGAGTGTTTCAATTTTGGAATTTTTTTTTTTTTAAAAAAGGGGGAAAAATTTTTTGGAAGTTTTTGCAAATTAAATTACATCACATTTTAAATTCGTTCTTTAAAGTGCTAAAGTTTTTGTTTAGGGGAAAACCAAAAGGGAAAAATTTGGGTTTTGATTGTCTGTAATCATAAAAATTTGCCCCAAACTCAAGGAAACTGACAGCAAAAACCCAATTTTAAAAATCAAAAGTTCCCCCCCTTTCCCCAAAAAAATTGAAAAAATTTTTGTTTTCCCTTTTTTAAAGGATGTTGAAAAAATAAAAAAATTTTTAAAAAAAACCCAGCATTGGCATTGCCCCTTTTTTCCCCCTAAGTTTTTAAAACCCTCAAATAGAAAAAAAACTTTTCAAAGAAAAAGTTTAAAACGACCTTTTAAAATTCTTTGAATTTTCACTCTTTTGGAAAATCTGTAAAAATATAAGGGGGGGCCCAAAAAACACGGGTTTTAATATTTCCCCCCTAATTTAAAATTTGCTGTTTTGAAAGCACCATGGACAATGAGTAAAAAAAAATTTCCAAATTCCCCCGGGAAACTCGGTTTTTTGGGGGAAAAATCTTCCTTCAAATTTTTTTTGGATCATTTTAAAAATTTTAGGGTTTTAATTTGGACCACCCAGGGAAATTTGAGGCTTTTTTAAATCCAAAAGCCTTCAAATTCCATTTTTTTTTTCCCCCCAAAACAACTTTCACTCTCTTTAAAAACTGAAATTCCAAACCCAAAACTTTTTTTAAAGGGGGGTTTTTTCCCGATTTTATTTTTATTTTAAAACCCAAAAAGGTCACAAAAAAAACAAGTGGGATCTGCAGAATACTCTCCCGGCCCAAACTTAGAAACTGGCTATTTTATAAGGATGGGGGGGGGGGGGGGGGGATTAAGGGGGGGGTTTTTGGTTGTAGTTTATTTCAAAAAAGTTTTTTTTTAATTTCTCTTAAAGTTAGAGGGGGGGGGAGGAAAGGGTTTACTGTGGGGACGAGAATAAAAAGGCGAAGTGAGGAAAACTTCCACTGAAAGGGTCATCTCAAGGTAAACAAATTGTGGGCAAAAAAGATCCCAAAAAGGGGGGGGGGGGGGGGGGGGGAAAGGGGGGTGGTAAAAAATAGGATAACATTAGCCCCAAATAATACAGGGGTAAAAAAAATTTTAACCCAAAACATTTGATCAATGAAAAAAGGGTTTAAAATTTTTTCCATTCTGATTCAAAATCCCATTTAAAATTCCCCAGTACAAAAAAAAAAAAAATTTAAAATTTCCCATATTGGTGACAAAAAAGCGGATTTTTACACTATGGGGGGCCCACTAAAAACACGGGCCTGGGGGGGAAATGGTGGGTTTGGGCTTGAAAGTGTGAATTATCAATCTTTTTTTAAAATTTTGCTTCAACCATTGATCGAATAATCTAAAAAAAAATAACTTCATATTTATTTTAAAAAAAAAATTTTCTTTGAAAAAATGATTTAGGTAAGGAAAAATAAATACCCAGACCCCCCCCCCAAGGGGTTAAAAATGGGTTAGCTCCTTTCCCGGGCTTGAGCCCTTCAAAAATAGGGGCAATTTTTCAAAACCTATTACCCCAATCCCTGAAAAAAAACCCCAAAGCCCATTTGAGGGAAGACTCAAGCTGGAAAAAGGAATACAGCTAAACCCCCCAAAAGGGTTTGAAAATTTCTGTTTCCATTTTTTGTTTTTGGGGAAAAGACCAAAAATTTTAAATAAAATTAAAAAAAAACCTTTTCCCCCCCTTTGGTTTTAAAACGAAATTTTTTCCCCGGGAAAATTTGTGACAGGGTTTTTCTAAAATACTTTCCCTTATAAACCCCCCGGGAAAGACCTCTTTTTAAAAAGCCACTTAAGTCATTTTTTAACCTTTAATAAAATTACGGGTTTTTTAAAGGGGAATATTTAAAAAGGTGTCCCATAAGCCAATGCCACAAATACACAAAAAAGTTCTTTTTTATCGGTTTTGGGTTCACAAAATTTTTTAAAAAAAACCCCTTTGGTATGTAAAAACTGCCCCAAAATTGCCCCGGGAAAACAGTGCTTTCCCCGGTTCAAAATGAGATTCACACTAAAATTTAAAAAAAAAAGACAAAAAATTACCTTTTTTCCTTAGCTTTAGGGGAAACCCCAAAAAATTTAAAAAAGATATTCTCAAAACAAATTTGTTTTAAATGCCAATTTTTAAACACCATTTTTTGAAACCCGGGGGAGTTTTCTTAAAATGTTTCTAAAAAAAATTTTTCCCCCAATTTTACCCTTTTAAAGTTAATATTAACATCCTTAGGTCATTTTAAAAATTTTTTTAAAAATTTCCTTTAAAAATTGAGTGTCCCCTGTCAAAAAAAAAATTTTTTAACCCCCTCCTTAGTTTTTAAAAACAGACGGGGTTTTTTACTTAAAAATACCCGTGGGGGGTGTAGTTGGCTAACACCTATTTCATTTTTCCCGGCAAAACAAAAACGGGGGGATCAGTGTTTTTTTTCCCCCAAAAAATCCAAAGATTTTTTTTTTTTAATCCTTAAAGGGTTTTTTCCCCTCTTTCCCCCAAAAAAATTTCGGGAAATTTTTCCCCAAATTTAAAACCTTTTCCTAATTCTAACAACCCCTGTAATTAGTATATGGGGGATTAATCGAATTGCAGAATCCCCCATACCAGCAGATGAAAAAATTCAAGCACTTTTTCCTTTTAAATTTTTTTCCAGAAGAGGGGGAGATTTTTGTTTTTTAAATTCTTTGGGTTTTTTTTTTAAAATGGATGTCCCCAAAATTTTTTAATTTTTAAATATTTACTTTAAACCCCTCATATCCCGGGACCCAAAAAAAAATATTTTCTCCAGGATAACGGGAAAAAAAAAAAAACGGGAATAAAAATTTAATTTTAACAGTCAAAAATTTAATTTTGAACCAATTAAGGGGGAAACCAATGATATGAAAAAATTTAAAACAAGGGGGAATTATTTTTCAAATGGTTATAAATTAATTTTGATATTAAATTTATTTTTTTACCAAACAACAATAGGAAAAAGGGTCAAATCACTTTTTTAAAAACCCTGTTAAATTTTTTTCCAAAAAATCACCAATCAAAAACTAGAGAAATAAAAGCACTGGTTTAACCTTCCCCTTTCCCTCTGATTTTTTCCATTAAGGGGAAATTGGGTTTTGCCCTAAATTAGTTTTGCAATCCCTTAAGCAATTTTAATTTTAATAAAAAAATTTAAAAAAAATTGTTAAGATTTTTTTTTTTTCTGTTGAGTTTTACTCCTATTCAAGATTTTTTTTTATGCTAATAGGGTGGGTATGGGATGCAGAATTTAGAATAAATGTGTTTGCATCTAAATTAAAGGGGTTAATTTTTGGGGAAACTATTTAAAAAAACACCTTCAGTAGTACACCTAGCTGGGAAAAAATCAAAAAACCAACTAGACGACCCAAATATTTATTCTGTGTCCATTATGCAATTATTTATAAGTTATTCTTTATCACTTCAAGAGTATAAAAAAAATCTTTTTCCAGGTTTTCCCTCTAATTTTCCTCGTATCCGTCACTAATTTCATTTTTTTTCTAAACCAAAATTAAAACTTTTAAAGGGTATAAAAACAGTAATCCTTATGTTAAAATATTTTAATACATAAAACTGCTTTTTGACTTAGTTACCATCCAAATAAACCCCGAAAAGGGAGTGAATGTCCTTCATCCCCTTCCCCCCAAACCCTTGTGGGTTTTCTAAAATAAGTATAAAATGTTTTTGGAAAAATTCATTCCATTTAATAAGGGGAATAATTATTCGATAAGTCAAATTACTTAGGGGGAGTCACATTGTTTCTGTGTTTTTGCTTTAAGTTTATGTTAGAAGTTTTAAAAGTGCTTTTTAGCTAAAATGCAGAGACAATGACTTATTGTGTGCCGACAATAATAAAAGATGAGAAACTCCCGTTTGAGATTGTAAAATTGGAGTCCTAACACAACACATTATGAAAACTATCAAATATTTAGTATTAATTGTGTCAAAAGTATATTATTTTTTAATTGTGCCCCATAGTTTTTTTTAAAATACCAAAATAATTGGGTGTTGCTGAAAGGAGCCTTAAAAGGGACAAATTAATAGACCTATGCCCAAAATTTAGTTGAATGTGTCCACAAAAAATATCCAATCCCATATTTTTTTCCATCAAGAATACATTGAAAAAGGGAAGTTGTGCTAAAAACCATTGACTGCCACTCTTTTTAAAGGCTGTGGCCCTACCCCCCAAAACACCATATAATCCCCATTTACAAATTGGCCCCCTGTCACCAAAAAAGTTCAAAAATTATGCAGGCGGTTGTGCTCTTGTCATAAGTGCCGAAATTTTTCATTTTAGTTTTTAAATTTCCTAAATTATAGCTATTTGACAGTTAACCCGCCTAGCTTGATTTAAAACTGATTCCTATATTTTTCAGAAATATCATTAATGATTGTGTTTCCCTTTGTGCCCAAAAATGTGTTGATGGAAAAAAAAAAACTGGGGTTTTTCCAAAAAGAATCCATTTTTTTGGGTTTAAAAATGGGTTTTTTCAAAAATTTGTTTTAATAATCTAAAACAATTTTTGGCTTCTCATTAAAACCCCCTCTACAAAAACCTTAAGCTTTGTGCTTTTAAAATCCTTAAATATTAATGGTCTTTAGAAATGGAAATGCTTCCCAATTCTGAAAAAGTAATCAGTGACTATGACAAGCAACGAGAAAATGGGAAACAACGTAAATTAAACCTTCAAAAGAAAAAGTCTAGAACTAAGTGAAAAACAGAGTCATCTTAAGCGATATATCCCAGCTGAACAATTTTAGCAAAAGTAACAAAACAACATATTTTTATAAAAAAATCCCCGATAGACTAATTTTAAAGGTAGGGTTAAGTACAATCAAAAAAATATATTTTTAAAAATCAGCTAATTTTTTAATTGATTAAATGCCATTAGTGTTTTAATTTTGATGTGTGTGCACCCTTACTTGCTGCGTTTGTGTCCCTTTTAGCTGATCGATTAGTCCCTTTGAAAAATAAAGTTGAGTCAACATTAAAATGGAAGGACTAAGGAATTAAGGGTAAAAACTCTGTAGACGTGCAATCTGTTAGTGGGGGGTCAATCTCTTACGGAGTAAAAGCACCTTAGGAATGGAGTCTGTAGAGGGGCTTAAAAATACAGGCCCATGTCAATTCTAATAAGGTTTGGGGAAATAATAATAAACTTTGATTAAAGAACAAATATTGTTCAAAATTCTAATTTACTGGCAAATTAAAGCAATCACAAAATATGGTGTTATTTTCCAACATAGATTTCAGCAGAAAAGTCACTTAATATTACAATATTAGTGACCAAAAGATTAAATAAATAGTGTCATTAAAAATACTGTACAGTACTAAAACAATTTACTTAACCTATTAAGTTGAGTTTAAAAAGCATTAACATTCTGTGACTATAGGTTTATGAATGGTTTAAACTTCAAAATATTACATTACACTATTTGTCTTATGGAAAATATGTCTTTTTTACTTTTAGTGTTTACATTTTCACAACCCTATTAATATTTCAGATACACAAGTTTATATGATACCGCTGTGACTGATCAATTAGATAGTTTTGAACGCACTAACATAATAGATGAAAATGTAACATTAGATTGTACTGCTAATATCACATTGTCACTACCCGCTCCAAATAAGACTATACATAAAGACATCCTGCAATATAAATACTAGTAAGACTAGCTAGTATAATACTACCCCAAATAAACTTATACTAATAGACATCCAGCATTATTAAATATCGCAATCTTAATATGTCTAATATAGGTGCTCTACTCACTCGTATCTTCCAGACTAGCGTGACTTCCATAACTTGCCTATTCACAGCAAATTCAAAAATGAAGAGAAGTTCTAACAAGCTTTGAATAATACAGCAACAAGTCGTTCCTATAGAGGGATTAAGAAATGCTTTGATTGGGCTGGCTTAGCTAAAGGAGGACCACTCTTATTCTTGAACTGGTCTACGTCACCAAATAAACGTAGCTAGTCTGCAGCCGCTCACCATGTGTCTGGTGTTCAAGTGTCTTGGGAACAGGTCAGATGGATCTACAACACACCAAGAGACTGGCGGACGTGACTAAAGAGACGTAGCATATCCACCAGCTGCTTGGCGTGTGACGTTATAATACTAATAATCAATTTCCTAATAAGGGAATCTCCCACCTACAAATCCATGAACGAGACCTATATATAGCTAGCGTTCAGCTAGGATTGGAGACCATTACATCCGCCACTTCCACGAGAAGTCCTATTCAAGACTAGAACATTATCTAGCCAGGATGGAGATATTTATATATATATTGATTATATAAACTTTATATTTCAACTATGGGTTTGATTATCGTGAACACTTAGGTTTATTATGTAGTTGAAATCAGACAATGTAGGCATCTGTAATTTTTTGCTAAAAGGTTTTATTTTTGAAAGTAAATTCTGTTATGGAACACTTAATGTTTCCTAATGCAGCTTGAGCGCTAGTATCTTTGTAATTTCTTGAAATATTCGGGTAGCCACACTTTTTTATTCCATTTTTTGGCTTGTTTAACTTCTTTAATTTGGTGTTTGTTTTATAAGTTATTTTTGTAGACGTAGCTTCTTCTGGGTAAAGATTATTATTATTATTATTATTATTATTTAGCACCGCGTCTTACTAACCGTTCGGGTTATACGTTTTAAGTACTAATTACGCTAATGGATTAGGAATTGGGAAGGTTGTATTAGGGGAAGTGAGCCCGCATTTGCGTGGAGGGAGAGTGCAAAACCATTTAGGAAAAAACCCCCCCAGTTCACCCGTCCGAGATTCGAACCTCGATCTCCCCGTCCTCAGCAGTCGAGCTCAACACGACTAGTGCGTTAGCCAACTATGCCACCGAGGCGGGTGAGTAAATATTAAAATAGCTTATTTTTGTTGGTTAATAAGGTTTTGACTTTAAAATTCACCGAGTCATCTAGTGAGGAATTACAAGTATTTTAACGTAACAATGCTTTGTTTTCTATTTTAAAATTAAATATTGAAATTTAGGAATTTTGTCGAATTCTTCTAAAGTGTCGAGGGTAATAGTTCCGCGAAGGTTTGAGATTTAGTTGGGAAATCAAACCTTTGTGCTAATAATAAATATCTTATCCGATATTTATATTTGATCCTAAAATTTAAATTTGTTTTGTCTGTATTCACAGTGGTGAATCAGACGCGTTATACTTCATTTAAAAGAGGCTCTTTAAAATCTTTGTAATCATCGTGAGGTTTAGTAATTTATATTCTAAATAAATATCGGATTAGATATTTAATTTGTTTGTCGAATTCACAGTAGTGAATCAGATGCTTTGTAAATCATTTAAAAAAGGTTCTTTAAATTATTTTTTAATAATATTAACCATTTGTTTATATGTTTGGTCTCTTCCAGACTAGTTCAAATAAATAATATACTTTGAGTGTTTGAAATACACTCTCAAACGTACTGCGCAAGTGCAGACTCAGCCATGATTTATTTGGTTTCAAACTCACTTCAGTTTGACTTTTAAGGCCATGTTATTTGTTGTTTTAACTCAGTTTATTGCATTGAATAAATAATTCAAATATTTCTTTAACTTGCAAATGTTTTACTTTTTGATGTAATCTTTTCCTTAAGTGCCGACCACCATGTCTGCTAATAAAGTATTTTCTGATGTACGGTGATCATACAGCACAGGAGAATTAGCCATATGCACCTCAGCTTGTACAATTATAAAGTTGCGATTGTCGTGTGTTGAAGTAGATAAAAATGAGTCGTGTAAATTATCACCATCATGATCAGCAATACCAGTACTGGACACAGTTGAGACATCTGGTCGATTTGTACTAGCACTGGTGGTAGCTAAATGAAATGATGGTTCAAAAATCCTTATTCGTGAATTTGAAGTTGACGGGATAGATAAAATCTCAGTCACGGATGATTCGTTTACTTTTGAAAGCATTTTTTTTCGCAGCCTACAAGCACGAGTACGTTCTGCTCCTGTTTTGGAAGTTATACTTCTTTAGGCGCGTTATGAAAAAATGATGAGAGTGAAATTTAAGATGCGCGCGCATCACTGTAACACAAAAGTAACAGGTTGAAGCTAAACCGCTCATTAAGTCTGGAAAAAAAAAAGCTACCAACAAAATAGAAATAGAACCTCTGTTAGTCGCGCATGTTGGTACGCTCGTCGCCTCTGATCACTGTTTTCATATATATAATATTTATCCACATGTTTCTAGTTTCTACATTCACAACACGTGTTTTAGTTTCATACAAGTTCGAATTATATATGTGCTAATAAATTATATTCAGTAGTGATTTAGATTGAATATTTTGATTAATATTATTTACTATTCGTAAATATTAGTGAAAAAAATTATCCTTATTGACTTTTTCAAGTGCTCCAATATAATTGAGGTTAACTATCCGTATGTATTATTTATTGATATAAATTAAAATATTATTTAACATAATTAATACTAAATATTATTAAATTATTATTGTTAAATATTTATTATTGGTTATTTATAATTTACAAAATAAAGAAATAAAATTATTTAATGATGCCAAAGAAGTATAACTTCTCACGCGCGTACATAAGTAAACACACCCATTTTTTTTATTGGTTTTTTTACTGACAAGCCATGCCGAATTTTTCAGCTTCCTTGGCAGCTTTCTTTCTATTGTAATAGTTTTTACACATTTCCGCATTTGTTTTACCCATCTTGAAAACTGGAATAGAAATTGAATAGTACCATTAATAGTCATCAAATCTAAACTAAAAGAATCTTAGATTGATGAATAAGATTTATTGTAGAGAATTAGATATTAGAAATTAATAATAAATATTTAAAATTGAAATTTAATAATATATATATAATTATTAAAAATAAAATTTAGAAAATAATAAATATATATGACATAATTTGTACTAAATATTATAAGATTCTTAATTTTAAATATTTATTATTGATTATTTAATATTTTAAAAGTAAATGAATAAATTTAATAATAAATTCAAAAATTTGAATTTAAGTTTATTCATTTTTTAAATATTTATTATTTTCTTAATTTAATATTCACTTTTCATTTTTATCAAAAAGTTTTCATTAAATTTGTTCATTTATTTTTATAAATATTTATTATTTATTCAATTTAATAATAAATATTAAAAATTAATATTTTAATTTGATGTTCGATTTAAATTTTTATCACAAATTTTTTATTAAATGTTTTATTAATTTTATTTCTTTATTTTGTAAATATTAAATAACCAATAATAAATACTCTGAAAATTGAAAAATGACACCTGGACACGGGAATCGAACCCGGGACCTTCGGCTTAGTACGCCACTGTTCTTACCACTGAGCTATCCAGGATTCGTCCCGTGCCCATGCAATGCAATCCTATACAATTATATATATATATAATGGTCCAATGGCTGCAAAATTGCCAACTACCGAGTCGATAATGGCTGCGTGGTCTGATGGCTGTGATCTTGTGTATCACGTGTTTATAAAGCTGACGACCTCCGCACGTCCATCTTAGACTCTGCCTTAAACTATGAGTGAAGAATGACCATGAGCACGGGACGAATCCTGGATAGCTCAGTGGTAAGAGCAGTGGCGTACTAAGCCGAAGGTCCCGGGTTCGATTCCCGAGTCCAGGTGTCATTTTTCAATTTTCCGAATATGATATCGGAGAGGTGTTATCCTCACTAAAATGCATTAACAATAGTTCCGGCTATTGTTTCACAATAATAAATATTTAACAATAATAATTTAATAATATTTAGTATTAATTATGTTGAATAATATTTTAATTTATATCAATAAATAATACATACGGATAGTTAACCTCAATTATATTGGAGCACTTGAAAGGTCTATAAGCACAATTTTTTTCACTAATATTTACGAATAGTAAATAATATTAATCAAAATATTCAATTTAAATCACTACTGAATATAATTTATTAGCACATATATAATTCGCACTTGTATGAAACTAAAACACGTGTTGTGAATGTAGAAACTAGAAACATGTGGATAAATATTATATATATGAAAACAGTGATCAGAGGCGACGAGCGTACCAACATGCGTGACTAACAGAGGTTCTATTTCTATTTTGTTGGTAGCTTTTTTTTTCGAGACTTAATGAGCGGTTCAGCTTCAAACTGTTACTTTTGTGTTACAGTGATGCGCACGCATCTTAAAATTTCACTCTCATCATTTTTTCATAACGCGCCTAAAGAAGTATAACTTCAAAAACTAAACATGAAGTTCATATCCTCCAACGAAGGAACAGAGACCCCCTCCTCCCACACCAGCGATCAAGGCCATGAAGTTCTTAGGGGAGAGTAAGGGGTGGGGACGTACACTCACTGACATACTTGATTTGTTCTCCTTTGGGGACCATGTACATTTATACTTTAATACATTAAACAAGTTATCCTATACAGAGGCCTATTATATAAACTGCAGTGACATGTCTAAGGATAATGTCTGATAGAGAATGTTATATCAATTGTTTTATGGCCAAATTGTTTATGCATTCAGGAAATGGCCGTTTATTTGCGTGGACCTGAGTCCTTATTTAACACACTTTCCCACAATCTAGAGGGCTGAATTTGGTACACAGCTTCCACTAGTGGGGCATTTTAATATATTAAATATTGACATTTAATAAAATAAAGCCTGTCTCTCCTTTTTCACCCCCTCTATCACCATAATGCCAAGTTACTAGTCTAATTCATTATAATTTGACTGTCTTGTATGTAGAAAATCCTCTTACTTGTCAGAGCCAAATGCTTAATTTGGAACTATCCTTTTGTATTTAAAGTTTTATTTATTTTTAAATAAAATTATATATCTTGTATTAAAGTAGATATTAAATTGCATTTTATTAGTGCAATCATTCATATTCCGTTTACAAGTTAAATTGAATGAAAAAACCGTATGTTGTTAGTATTTTTTTTCTGTGGAATACAGTGGACAAAATCAACCTTATATTAAAGTAAGTATCCATCCGAATCCTAAATAAACATAATTTGTTAAATTAGTGTCATTATATCAATAACTTAAAATGTTAATAAAAGTAACCTACACACTTTTAATATTATTATTATTTAGCACCGCGTCTTAATACCGTTCGGGTTAAACGCCTAAGTACTAATTACACTAATGGATTAGGAATTGGGCAGGTTGAATTTAAATTAAAGGAAGTGAGCCCACATTTGCGTGGAGGGAGAGTGGAAAACCATTTAGAAAAAACCACCCCCAGTTCACCCGACATAGATTCGAACCTCGATCTCCTCGTCCTCAGCAGTCGGGTTCAACACGACTAGCGCATTAGCCAACTACGCCACAGAGGCGGGTCTTTTAATATCATGTGAGCTACTAAATACTTATTTGGACTATGTCTTAAAATAAATTGGGCAAATGCAAGCAAACATTATTGCTGTAATGTCAGTAAACTCCGGCGCAAATGTTGAAAATAACATCCACAACCGCCCCAATCTGTATTCGTAATCACATCCAAGAAATTCACATGATATCCGGGAATATATTTAAATTTAATGACAAAAAATAACCCTAGCACTAGTTTATTACATAATATTTTATGTAATTAATCAATTCCATGTAATAATGTTTGTATAATTTTAGTCGATTAACCGAACGTGTGAAGGGGCATATTGGAAATAATATTGTTAGATGTGTTGTCGTTTTTGTTTTATTTTGGCAAAAATTTATAATGAAAATACAATATCCTTTAAAAAGACCCACAAACTATAATTTATATCTTCCGTGATGGTTACCAAGTAGTTGAGAGGAAGTGATCCTGCATTAGCGCATATAGAGGAAGGCAAAACCACTGATAAATCACATGTGATAAGCCCCTCTAATTCACCCGGACGAGATTCGAACCTCGACCTCACCGACAACAACGATAGAGTGCAATGCTATACTAGCATATTAGTCTACTCAACCACTGTTGCGGGTAATATATATGTTACAAACACAACACTAAACAAAATAGTAACAAAATAGGTATTATTTTTTAACTAGCTTTTTCCTTTGGTAGTGTTTCTCAAAGTGTTTTAATTTTTTTTAGCCGGTTTCCTGCTGAGTAACACAGATTTTCTGTTTCCCTTGCGGGAGTATCGCCTAGAATATTTTTCTTTGCTAAAAAACATAATTTCTATACAAAAAGTTTGTATCTAATAAAAGAAACACTGTAGATTGTTACACAAATTATTGCTAAGGTAAACAAAATCAAGCCTAAACTATAAATAATCTTTTAACATATATCATGCAAATATATCAAGAGGAACATTTTCAAAAACTGAGGTTTGGCGGTAATAGTAGTAACAAGGTGACAGTTAAGTGTCCAGCCAAGGGTTTTTACCCGCAGGAGAAATAAATGTTTGAAGGGAAGGGGGAGTAGCATGGCTTACAGAAAAAAAGATGAAAAGATAGTGAATGCCAAAGAGGGGTTGGGGAGGAGAGGGGGAGGCGCTTCCGAAGACAGAGCATTCTACCAGCAAGCTACTGAACTTTTTCAACAGTTCCGACATGATTTAATTTGAAAAATATCAAATTTTTGTACCCGTTATTGAATTATAAATATTTGTCGTGTTATGATCGAACATTATCTTATTCTCTATAATAATATGATAAACTCAAAACTATATTCTTGTGTTTCATGTTTTATTTAATTGAAATTTAATTGAAATTACGTCTTATTGTAAAAAAGTAAATATTAACTTGTAACTTTTTTATTAATATAGTTTATTTTAAATTTACAAGTTTAAAGCAATGCAAAAAACCGCATGTTGTTACCATACATTTTTTTTAAGCAATAGCAGGCACAACTTTATCGTTCTTATATAGTAGGTGTCCATCCGAATCTTAAAACAAAATTATAAACTTGTGTTTTTTACTGCTTTATCAATTATTTCAACATTTTATTCAGAAATTTCTAAAGAGTTGCCCAACCTTAAGATATGTCTCCAGGCAATTACCATAATATTTTTTCTGTTATAAATTGGCCTGAAGAATAAAACGGGTGTTTTCACTTTAAACGTGGGTAGCAGCACACGACTTACAAACTATAGTTTTATTTGAATATCTAAAATTTATATATTTTATATGTTTCTACGGGTAGTCAGTTTTAAAAGGGCAAATTGAGCGTTGTAATTGGAACACGTCCACTAAATTATTTTTTCTGTTATAATTGGCCTGAAGAATAAAACGGATGTTTTCACTATAAACGTGGGTAGCAGCACACGATTTACAAACTATAAATATTTCAATATCTATAAATTTATATATTTTATATGTTTCTACGTGTATACTTGTAAATATTCTTTAAAATTACTAGGGTGCTTTTCTAGACTCCCAATGTCCACTTTCACAGGATGTAAGACCACTCTTGCCATGCAAATGATGGTGCACAAGTGCTCGCGCAAAGAATGAACAAGCTCGGTGGTGCAAACAGTTGAGGTACACAACTGGTTGCATGTACTCCCATGGCGCCGAATGAATAAGTTTGGTTTAGCAAACGGTGGTGAAAAATGGACGAACGCAACCTGCTTGATTATTACACCGTATAAATATGTGAGTAGAAAAATATAGTAATTATTATTTGGACAGCTATTTCCATCAGAAATATTATTATAGAATAATAATTGATTGTTAAATATATATATATATATAATATATATATATATATATATATATATATATATTATAAAAATTTTGGTTCAACGTTTATATTTACAGATTAGTTATTGTGATAATCAAAATGTTGTGTTTGTTTTTATAAATAAATAAATGTTTCATTAAAAGCACTATAATTAGGACTTATAAATTATGTTATTACATGTTGCTGAGATCCCTAACTGTTGATTCCGTGACCCCTGCTTGTGCTGTAAAAAACCGAGGGTTGCCAGGTTGCCGACGGTCCTGGACGGATACCTGCAGCCGTGCTTTTTGACAGACGCTACCAAACAACCAATTTTAGTAGACTTGTGACGGGGTAGTGGCCCCTAACTGTGGATTCCGAGGCCCTTGATTGTGCATAATTAGAGATGCTAGAGTTGCGACATAACACGCAATGATTACGTTATAGGAAAAACCCAGGTTGCTGAGGTCAAGATCTATTCTTGTCCCAACTTGTCTTGTCTGCCCGCCAACCTGGCGTCAGGGTTGCGACATAACACGCGACGATTACGTTATTGGGAAAACCTCAATACTACCAATTAATTAATGAATTAACAATAATTAATTAACAATCATTAATAATCAAGAACCAACATGTCCGGGGTTGGTAGTCATCAGGGTTGCGACAGCGCGATGACGTCACCGGGAAAACCCATTGCAAGCGAGGGTTGCGACATCATTCAAGGTCGTGTCTCGACTTGTCTTGTCGACCCGCTAAACTGGCGCCAGGGGAGAAAACCCATTGCCCCGGGGCAATGACCTCAATATCTATTCTTGTCTCAACTCGTCTTGTCTGCCCGCCAACTTGACGCCAGGGAAAACCCGTTGCCCAACATACGTGTCTCGAATTGTCTTGTCAACCCGCCAAACTGGCGCCAGGTATGAGTCATCAGGGGTTGCGACAGAGCGATGACGTCATCGGTAAAACCCATTACAAATGAGGGTTGCGACATCATTCAAGGTCGTGATTTATTCTTGTCTTGTCAACGCGCCAGTCATCAGGAAAACACATTGCCACATAGAAAGGGAGGGGGAAAGAGTTGCCGGGGGTCAGGGCGGGGTTTGTTGGCTGTAGGGGAGGGGAAGAGGGCCAGGAAGAGGGGGAAAGTAAGTCAGGGGGTGGGGGAAGGAGGCTATTTATAGCAGCCAATCAAAGAGCGAGGAGGCGTGGTCACGTGACCAGTTTCGGCCAATCACAGCCTGTTCTAGGTGGCCATCCACACTACTACAACATTTTGGCAACCGTTATTTCTGAAATTAAAGTAAGTTCTATGTTTACTCTGCAATTGGACGAGTCAACCGATGTAGCTTCGGTTTCGCAATTACTGATATTTACTTGGTACATTAAAGATGATCATGTAAAAGAGGAATACTTGTTCTGCAAGTTTTTGCCTACCACTACTCACGGCGAAGACTTATTCAAAACGCTAAAACAGTCTGAGGAAAACGGACTGGACTGGTCAAAGCTAGTTGGCGTTTGTGCAGATGGGGATCCATGATGGATATGCGTTCTGAATTTCAAGCACTCGTGAAACAAGTTGCTCCTCAAGTTTTATCTTATCACTGCATGATACACTGTTACGCTTTGGCTGTTAAGGGGGCCGCCTTCCGGAGCGCTGGAATGCGTTACAGACGTTCAGGAAATAGCCCATGGTTAGGTATTGTTTTATTTTTACCAAACTTAACTTAAGCCGAAATGAAGATAAAAGGTGGGAACATGCTTATCTAGTATTCTCAACCTTACATTTTGATAATCTATATGTATAAAAAATTAATGAAATATCGAAATTTGCTCATTTTCAATGGCCCTTTAAATATATTGTCACAGTTCTGAGACGAGGGTAACTACTAGATAATCCTAGATACAACCTTTCAGAAACAAATTAAGTCATTTTTTGATAAGGTCACAAAAGAAAATGTAAAGATAATTGCTAATTCCTTTTGCTGTTTTGACGCGTCAAAGCTAATGCTTTTCGGCCATCACGTGGCGCAGCCATATCCCCATCTACGCTTTGGAAGTAAAGAATAGCCGGAGAAAGAAGGAAAGGCAATTGACACCATGCGCATACGCACTTTTAGTTGGATGTCTGCCTTCGCCTTGTTTAGAGTTGAGACAACACACAGTGAGCAGGCACATTTTTAGATAATAGGTGTTTAAAATGGTTTAAAATAATAATATCTGTTGTAGCTCTTATTGTATTATTATTATTATTATTATTATTAGCACCGCGTCTTACTACCCGTTCGGGTTATACGCACTTACGCTAATGTGTAATGGTAGGGTGATTGTGAGATGAAATGGAGGACCTACAGTTTAACGTGGAATCCGAACCACGGTAGAGGCCTGGCATTCCCCACATTCACAAGATGTATTTTCAGAGGTGAAGGAAGGATTTGGTAATCAGATAAATTTGTGCCGGGACCGAGGATTGAACCCCAGACCCCAGCAGAGAAGTCCGACACCTTACCCCTAGACCGCCAGGTCACCCCTTTTATTGTAAATGTATGAATAAATGTGTTTACAAACTAGTCCTGTGTTTCCGAACAGTTGTGTATGCTTTTCCTTCTTATGATAGCTATTATAATTATATATTAATAACATAGAATTATATTGTTTTTTCGATAAACTAAAACTTCTGACTATGAACAATAACACAAGCAAAAAGGGCTACCGTAAAGGGAAAAAAACTAGACTTCGACTATCTGCTCACCGCAAAAAATTAGGATCGAAGAAGCGTTTTATTAATGGATCAAAGTAAGTACATACTGATTTATTAGTATAAAAATAGGCTAGTTCACTGTTCAACGGTTGCGTGATAGTTTCATTTTACCGTGTTGCTCCTATATTCAGGAGGATGGGGTTAAAATCCCGTCCGGAAGTTTAATTAAGCTAGTCCCGTGAAGTAAAAAAACAATAATTTGAATTCTGTTGCATTTATTTGTTTGGTCATTCCTTGGACTGTAAAAAAAACATTAAATGAAGAGAAATAAGAGGGGAAGGTATATATTTACTGTACGTATACTAATTACCAACAAAGTGATAATGGACAATTTAATTTCTTAAAATATGTATAACTATATATTAAAACAAAATTTTTATTACACGCAAGATAAAAGTTAATTTTAATAAAGATTAATTCAGATCTGATACGTGAAGGTTAAATCTAGAGCAATTATTACAATGATTAGTGCCTGATTGGTTGTCTCAACTGAAAAAGTTCCAAAATCAGCTTTACAATATAAAAATCTTGAGCAACATATTTAATTTATGAGTAAGTGTGAATTTGCCTTTTCAATATTAAACAAAGCCCATATTGTTTAACCGTAAATATCGCAACAATTAGGGTCGTATCAAGATATAGAAGTTTACCTGTGATATACTGTAAATTCAAGTAACTTTTTGGATGTAAACCTAAATTTTCTAATCATTACTGAGCACTATTGATTGAAAGCAAGGATTATATACTAAGTATTGACACGTGTTTCTGAATTATTGCTTTACATGTTGGGGCTGCGTGAAGCTAGTCTCCCTCAGCCAGTAATGTACGCTTCTTAGTACGTTGTATATAAAGAACTAATTCTGAGACTGCAGGATTTAAAGCACTAATCATGCACTAAATATTGACAAATGTTTCAGGATTAGTGCCTTACATTATTATTAACACCATGTCTTAATACCCGTTCGACTTATACGCACATACGCTAATGTGTAATGGTAGGGTGATTGTGAGATGAAATGGGGATCTACAGTTTAACGTGGCATCCGAACCACGGTGAAGGCCTGGCATTCCTCACATTCACAAGTTGTGATTAACACACATCTTGACAGAGGTGAAGGAAGGGTTTGGCAATCAAATAAATCTTTGCCGGGACCGAGGATTGAACCCCAGACCCCTAGCACAGAAGTCTGACACCTTATCCCTAGACCACCAGGTCACCTAGTTCCTTACATGTTGAGATAATCTTTACGAATCTCCACCAAGGTGCATGAGAGGTAGTTTTTTTTAAATGTGAAATTTACTTTGGTTTTATACACGCTAATGTGAGAGCACTTTTTCGTATCAAATACTTCTTCGTCCCTAGTAAATTATATATTTTTTTCTATACTCTTGTTTTAATATTTATTTTATAGTTTTGTTTTCAAAAAGTAACAAAGGATTATTTTAAAACCAAAAGTGTGTTATTAATAATGCATAAGAAATTAAATTTAAGAATAATATTTGTTCACATGAGTACATAATAATAAAAATAGGGTACTGGAATATTTGTTTTAAGTTTTTTAAATTAAATTGTTAGATTTTTTCAAAATCAAAAGTTTTATGTCACAATAATTAATACTTGAACACACTTGACAAAATTAAATCCTGTATTATTTTGCATGCATATGATATTTCCTTGCAATAGAATGCTCAGGTAATTACACTTTTGGTGTGAGATCTTTGAGCTACTAGCTGAAATACAAATTATGCCAAATCTAAGGCAAAGCATAGTGATTTATTAGATTTAACCAATTTTATACAACAACATTATATTCAATTTTCAGAATATATCTACTGGTTATAGAAAAATAACCATTTAATAAAAGTATGTAATAAATTTCTATGATTTTGATGATTGATGACCAAAACACAAAACATCATTTCGGAATTATAAATTTGGCTTTATGTTTGTCTACTGTCAGAAATTTTCAAATATACCGTTTATAGGCTTTTGATTTTGTAGTTTAATCGTATTCATAGAAAAATCAGTTTCTTAAAAAGTTACCTTATTTATCCACAGAGTATGCTTAGTAAAGACAAATAACTTACATACTAACAGAGGTGGTAACAATTCATCGAACCAGCAAAAACCTTATATGCAAAAACCGACAGAAACTATAGATTGCAAATCTATGTCTCCTTCTTCTGAAGAAAGGTGAGTTTCTAAATAATTTTATAGGGTAACTATAATCAGTTTTGTGTGAGCATATAGCTGTTAGACATCATACGCTAGTTATTTCGTTTTCATGATCCATAATATCCTGACTACTTGTCCAATTAAATAATAATCTCCACATTTTATATCTGAAATAAGTCTAATAAATGCACCACACTCGGAGATTGAATGTGATAGAGGTTCCCAACCTGGGTTCACGGGTACCTAGTGGTCTGCGAAGACACCTGTGGGGGCCCGAGAAGTAAATATAAGCCCTAGTTTTCTTAAGTTATCTTTTATTTGTAATTTCACATTATATTTAAAAAAAATACGCTATTCACAATTTTCTTAAAAATCTATTTTTTTCCATTACTGTCAGACAATATATATATATAATTGGTTACGTAGAATAGTAAGTTTTTTATTTCACCCTGTTTGTCTGGGTAGGTTACGGGCTCACGGTCAATTATCATTGGCTCGAGGGAGTCTGCGAAATGGTAAAGGATGGGAACCACTCTCATAGAATATCTATGTTTGCGTGGGGTGGACGTTCTTAGGGTTGACTTTTCTGTGCTAATTGTTAGCCCTACTAATATATTTCTAATAACAATTGGTTTCATATATCAAATACTATTAGCCTACTACCATAAACCGGGGTTATTAAGGTGAAGGAGATATTTATAGTCAGGAGCAGACTTAGGGTATTGTCACAAGCGGATAATAATTCTGCCATCCCTCAAGCATGGTGGTGATGATGAAATCAATCCTGATGACGTCTACAATTTAATCAAGCTATAAACAATACCATACCATCCATTACACTGTAAAATGGTTATATGAATAGTCATGAACTATAAAGTTTTGATATTTGTTTAAAATTAATTATGTACCATAACAAAATTTAAAATACAAGAATTACATCCAATGATCTATTTGTATATACAGTAACAATATATTTACATAAATGGTACAGAACCCCGCACGGACTTTCTCGCTCTATTGTTTAAAAATGACGATATTTACTCAAAACTTGAAATATATGTGAAACGAAATAATATACTCTAAGCATAAATTGCACTATACTTATGTAAAACATCTTTTGAGTCACGGTTTTAAATTTTATAATTTTATTTTTAAAGAATTAATGTCCTCATTTGTATGTTTGGACCAATAAAAAAGATTAATATTAGGTCGGCAAGGGTCTACACACTTCCTATTAAAATTTTGACCTCCGGTTAAAATTTTAACATTTTATTAGGTGTTGCACATCTTAAGGTCATCGCATTGCTATTAAATTCAGGAAGTCATGAAACGTCAAGATTCATCAAAATCTCGAGTTTGATTTTTTTGACGATCACCATACTCTCTACCTGTAAGATAGAGAGAAAGTAAAAATATATATATATATATATACTATAAAAACCGTATTTGCCGTAATTATTGCAAGCTACTAAATTCCGCCCACGGTAACTACTGGCGCCTCGAGCGTCCACTTATTTCTCCTGCAACTTAGTCCATCCCTGTCTTTATAAAATTTTAGGAAAGTCTTTTTAAGCTCTACCAAATATATATATAAATAAGAATTCATCACTACTGTATCAAAAAAATTCTAGTCTATGCCTTATTTATGAAAATCTAGCTATAAAATTCAATTTCTCAACTTTCATCCTTGTAAACCTCTAGGCCGTAGCTTCTCTGGTTGACAATAGTAGGTCAATTAAAAAAAAGTTCAGGGCTGCACCATAATTTTGTACCAGTTGCAAGGATTGGCTGATACCAGTGGCGGCGTAACGTTATTTGTGAAGGAAGGGGGTGGTGGGGGCTGTAAGCAAAAAATGAGTTTTTTGAGAAGTTGCCTTCCCCCCTTACTCTACCCCTCTTCACGATAAATGTTTGAAACGTGGATGTCCCTAAAAGGTATTTGTAGATATCCTCCTCCCCAAATTTTTAAAATCAAATTATTTTTATGCTATTTGGAGAAGTCATCTCCATTTTTTTTTTTTTTTTTTTAATTTAGATGCTTCTATAAACCATTTGGAGTGGTCCTCACCTTTAATTGAAAAATAAAAATAGATGCCGCTAGAAACTATTTAAAGTGGTATTCTCTAAAAAAAAATTCAATGTATGTCTTTAAATGCTATTTGAAATGATCTTCACCTGGACATTTGTGGTAATCGGATGTTTTTAGAATCAATTTAGAGTCGTCACCTGGATTTTTTTAAATTATTTGTATCTGAAATAAAGTTGGAGTGACCCTCTTCCAGAAAATTTTAAAAATAAGATACCTATAGAGCAGGGGCGTACACACAAGGGGGTTCAGTGGGTCCAAGCCTCCGCCCCCCCCCCCCTCCTGAAAACATGAAGGATAAATAAAAGATTAAATACAAAGCAATTATGTATAAATGTTAAATCCCCTTAAAGCAATGGTTGAAAATAACCCAATATCTCAATACAATGAGAGCAGTGGTGGATCCAGGATTATGTCGAGGGGGGGGGGGGGGGAGACTACACCACAAAAGCAATACCTTTAGGAACCAATAAAGTGGTGGTCCGTGCCCCAGGAGTATTTTTACTCCCGGAAAAAAATATATATATTTCCAAAGTTCAAAATGGTGCTCTTTAAGTATATTTTGTACCTAATAGTTGCTGATTAAACGTATATTGGTTATAAATATCTGTTATCTTGGATTTGGTTACCATCTTTAATTTCTAGATATAGCCACTGTTTCCTTTGTGATTATAATTTTTAAATTAACATAAAAAATAATTGTCAAAAATAAAGATGCCTAATTCAAGTGACTATATTTTAGTAAAAATACGAAAATAAAATCAATAGTAAATAACACGCTGTTTATTACACAAAGGAGGAGTGAAATAGGAGGGGAGTGGGAGGGAAAGCCAGGGTTTGGGTTAAACAAGGTGAAGCATGTTTTGTTCGAACACATTGGACGTATTTCTGGAGAGAAGCACAGCACCCTTCAATCCGTCAAATTTTTGAAAAATAGCTCAAAGGGGGGGGGGGGGGGTGATTATACCCTCTTATTCCCACTACCCTTGAATCCATGCCTGAGTGTGAGACATACCCAACTGGATTTAACGCTGTCAAGTCTGTATAGCCTCATGAAGTGTTTTGTTAAAAGTATGAATCTTATATAAGTAATAGATTGGATTGACTATTGACTTGTAACTTCTGTACTTTGGATCCCCCGTCTAGAAGATATTTGAAGTGTTCTTCCACTATCATATTTTTGTAAATTGGATGCTTTCAGAAACTATTTGGAGTTACGATTTTATTTTTAATTTGCCAAATAATGTAACTATCTTGTTTACTGTTTAAACAATAGTAAACTCAAGCAAAGATTTCTAACTACCCCCACTTTGTTGATGAAGAAATACATTATAATTGTTTTTGGACTCTAAAAAAACCACACTCCACCCCCCTCAACCATCACCCCTATCCCCACCCTCTTTCTATATATTCTTATTTCTATGAGCACTCACTTCGATATATCCATATGACCAGTATGTATTATAGATCGAATTGAAGTAGAACGCTAAATAGCTTGCTAAGGCATCCAATATTAATAAATATTCTGTCCTCCTGCGTGGAAAAGTTTATAATTTATATAATAAATAGTTTATCCACAGCCCTTTCTCTAAACAAAGACGGGTGCATTTAATCAAAAACTTTCCTTTCTTTTTTCCTGTCAGCTAGAATAATCAGAGGAAATTACTGATAGCTTGAATAAGCACCTAAAATTAAAATTAATTAAGAGTGGAAAATAGGTTACACATGACAATTAACCTATTATTTATGTATTTATTTATTTATTATTATTTACTAAACCCTTTTCTCCGATAGAATAAATCTAAGAGGGGTTGGGTGTATAGGGCCTTGTGATGGAACTCCTTATACTCCTCGGTTCTGACGCAACTGCTATCAACTAAATGAAATAAGATATAAATTTGGTCTACACGTGATTAATTATTGTATAGTTAATATTCATATTTCCCTAAAAAAGTGGCATCTATAAAAGTGTGTGTTTTTAAAGACAATTTTTTTGTTACGGTTTCCAGACAAGTTTAACCATCTAATCAAGAATTGATTGTGCTTGTTTGTGAACCCTTCACGAAAATCTCAAGCTAGCAAAATACCAAAAGATAAACATACATACTTGACGGCTGGACTCTGTAGGGCGATTCAGCCGCGCATTCTTCCTTTTGACCTTGAGATAGGTTTCCTTTCCGTTCTTCTCTTCTCCTGACATCGTGTGGTAGTATGGGGTGGTGGGGAAAGTGTAAAGAGGATAAGATTAGACAGAGACAGACGCTGTAGTTCAAGAAAACAGCACAGAGCATTTCATTTTAAGACGAGGCCTCCTCACACGATTGATACTATTTCACGTACCGAGGCGGCCCCCTTAAGACGCTTCCTTCAGATTTACTAAGCGCGCTGAGTGACGTAGTAAAAATTGTGAATCATATTCGTGGCAGCGCTACGAATTCCAGATTAATCAAAGTTTTGTGCGATGAAGTTGGTGCAAAAATGTAATGGTCTTTTGTACCACACAGAGGTACGCTGGTTGTGGAAAGGGGAAGTTTTAAACAGGGTGTATGAGCTCCGTGAAGAAATAGGGTTGTTTCTTGAAAACCAGAGAACACAAAAAGAAATAGAGTTTTACTCAAAAATAAAAGATTGAACATTTGTCGAAATGCTGGCGTATCTTGCTAATTTTTTCGGTGAAATTAACCATATGAATATCTCATTACAAGGAAATATAACGAATATCTTGACAGCACAGGATAAAGTTGCAAGTTTTCTGCGTAAATTGGAACTTTACTAACACAGAGTTAAAGTTGGCAATATGTTGATGTTTACACAACTGTGTGAGCAATTAATTGGTAAATGACGAATATGAAAAAATCACGTTTGAAAATTTCGCAGTAATAGATTCACTGAAGAATATTTTCCGGGCATAGACAATCGTCAGTCCTATTCTTGGATATTAAAACCATTTTCTACTGATGATGAAATTTTTAAGGATGAAGATGTGTCAGCCGAAGTAGAATTTCTCGGAGTACGCGAAGATAGCACTTTCAAAGTGGAATTTCAAAAGTATGACCTCGGTACATTTTGGCGAAACGTATATGCTAAATATCCTATTATTGTTGACAGAGCTCTAAGAATGATAATACCTTTTGCTACCACTTATAGATGTGAGAGTGGTTTCTCAATTTTAGTAACAGTAAAAACAAAGGCCAGAAACCGTCTCAATGTGGAACATGACTTGAGATGCACGTTAAGTGAAACTAAACCTAACATAAAAAAACTTGCGAATGCAAAACAGTTCCAACCTTCCCATTAACTGTCATTAATTAATTAATAAATTAAGGAAGTACATTGATATTGTAATTAAGTATATTTTTGTGCAATTTTATGATTAATAAAGGCTATATGTGTTGTTTTCTTCGATAACATTTTAAATGGGGGTAAAATCAGTTTCCCTGATATGTCAGGGGTAACAAGACTGAAAAGGTTAGGAACCGCTAAATTAGTGTGACCAATTCGGTTGAAGAACCCATTTGGATACTCATCCAAAATTGCCTCGAACTTGGGTATGCGGTCACGTCTATGCTCGAGTACAGTGACACCAAGAGTGTCAGGGCAAGACAGGGGTGTCAACTTCACTAGGAGCCCTGAATGGGATTTGAAACTTATCGTTACAGAGTACACGTCAATGGTGGTCCTAGTCCCCCGGAAAAAGTCGTGTCCCAAGACCATTTGAGTCACCAACCTGGGTGCAACAAGGAACCACAATGGCCAAGCCAACCCTGTTATTTTCACCGAGCCTTTGATTCTCGTTACCTCCCGGAACTTCTCAAGACAATCTATTTCACAGCTCTCTGAGTACTTAACCCACATGTGTGAAGAGCCCCCAATAGATCTTCCGAAACAACGTTATGTAACGAGCCTGTGTCCAGTAGAGCGATTATTTTCAGTGGTCCAAGTCCGACTGGAGCTCCCAACAACATTGTTTCCCCAGAATGACGTGAAGGCTAATTAGTGACGATCCGGCGAGGAAACTATATCACTCATCCGAGATTAAGTTTTCTCCTCTCACGCCGTGGACAAGCCTCCACCGACACAACCGAAATATTCGACCGAGATTGTTGATCGCAGTTGCACGCTAGGTGGAATTTGGAATTAGATCTGTAACACTTCTTTTCTTTAAATTGGTTGGGATTGGTCGGTGTACGGCTACTTCTATTCTGACGATTACCATAAATTCCTTGGTTGTTCGCTGGGTCAAAAGTTCTACCACTTACCCCCACAATCCGAGCCTCCTGTCTACTAGATTGAGCCCACCTATTGTAGTCCCGAATCTTATAGTTACATTGTTGGAAGTGAACCGCCACTTGAAGCAGCTGAGAGATTGTCTCTACTTCGCATCTCATGTTAATCCTAATTGAGCGCCTCAAATTAGAATAAATACGATCTACCATCTGCGCTTCAGAAAATCCCCCATGCATACGGATAAGAGTCTGGATACGAATAAAGAATTCGTTGACTGGTTCAAGAGGCGCCTGAACGCACCCAAAAATATCCCTCTCAAGCTGATCTACGTAGTTGGCTGAAAAAAAAACACTAACTAAAAAATTCAACAAATCCACACCATGTAGTTCATATGTGATAGTTGTTACGCATCCAAAGTGAGTTTTGACCTAAAAATATCTCGGGCAGGGCTGTCAAGATTTCACTGACCGTTAATTTATAGCCTTTTTTATAATTCCTATTTTTTCTAAGAAATCTATGGGATTAGATCCAAGATCAAACGTTACATTCCATTTGCGGACTAAGTTCAATATTTGAACAATTTTCTTGCATTGAGAATCGTCACTACTAGGAATTTGCGCTATATTTCCTCCAAATAAACCGCGCTGAGATAATAATTGGTTCTCAACCCGTCCTATGTTTTCTGATGTTAGTTTCTTTCTTGAGGGCCATACCCATATGATTTTCTACCTCGCCACAAAATTGTTTAAGTTCCTCTAACTTTGTGTCCTCCTAAGGCAACTCCGGCGATAACCTAAACAGGCGGGATCTCAAATGACCGAACGTACTACGAATTTTCTTTTCTACTGACGGTAGAGGTTTGTCATAATGCGCTATCATAGTTTGCAAATAGTTAAATTTATCTGTGAGCTAGGGATGTTCCAAAGACGATGTGGGAACCTTGTCTATTAACACGAGATAACGGTTCTCGTCCTTCTCGGAGTCGAATAAGTCACTAAATTGCGACATTAATTGATCGACAGTTTTTTCTGGCTTCGAACCACGAATTGTCAATTCATAAATCAACTCGACCTCAAATCGACTAAGGTCAGCATGTTCCATTTTATAATTTAGGATTAAGCACCACAAAACCAAACAATACATGATATCCCAAAAATACTAAAACACCCACGAAATTTGGCACCACATTTATTATTAACCCCAATCTGGGTAAAATAAAGCACTTTAATCACGAAAGTGTCTCTCATGTCATTCAACAGGGGTGTACCTACTCTGAAATGGCCTCACGTCCACCCTCACATTGAACAAGAACCGATGGTTCGACTTGGGTAAGTTGTGTATTTCCTGATTCAAAACCTTGTCATTGCTCGAAAGTGATTGTAAGATCGGTACATCTTATTGACTAATATATTTGTAAACAATATTAGCATCACATATGGTGTTTCCCCAACAAGTCAAATTGACGACTCGCCTAATTTAAACAAGATTTGCCCATAGTTATTAGAACAAAAATATCCCTTGGGTCGTTAACTCATATAAATAAATTATTCAAAGAAATAATTATAGTCCCAACACTTATAAATTGTCAGAAACTATTGCGTGAATTATCCAATTCCACGCTCCTCCTTTAGTTTGGATAACTATAAAAATAGTAACACTGAAAATTAGCAAAAGTTTGATAATAATGATATAGAAAACTTTAAAATTAATAGTTTCACCAAGACTAGTGTCAAACAGATCAATAACGCTTAACATGCCCAATAGTACCAATGTACACAAAAACACAACACACATAGCCATTTAGTTAAGAGTTAAGTAAATCAAATTTGAGAGAAAGAAAAAGGTTTGTGAAAATATACAGTTGAGTCCAACTTAAGTGGCACAAAGATTTTCCGAAGTTATATTTGATGGTGGCGATGACAACGACAATTTATGACGTTGAGTACTATCTTCTTAAGGCCCTGCCTACCCATAAATGCACGGTTCTAAACAAAAGAATTTAGAACAAAATATATTTAATAATTCAACCTTGTTGTTTTTTATTTATTTTAGTAACATATCTGGGCATCTTTCATAATTCTTATGGAATTTTCAAACCATGCTAAAAATAGTTATTGAAATATTTTCATTAAAATGTTTCCATTTCAATGCATTTTAAATGGGAAAACAAAAATTATTAATGGATTTATTTATTTTCTTTGTACAATTAAGCTAGAGTGTTTGTTTATAACATACTATTTAATGAATAATTTATTTTTCTTTTTAGACATATTTTTTAATTTGGGTTAGCTTCAATAATCACGACGATATTGAGCTCTAACGACTCCCAAGTCGACTCTCTAGTCAAAATACATGGTTTTAAATACAACTTTTCCTTCTGCAACTAGTTGTCATAGCTGATAATAGGTGCCGTTAGTATGATCATTACCCATTTACAAGCTAGTATCATTTTGCAAGCGTTGGCTAACCTGCTGTATCGGAATGCAGGCGGCACTGGAGGGTTAAACTAATCTCTGTGACCTTCTTGAGTCAAAGAAACATTAATACCATGTACGTTAGGATAAGAAGGGCCAATGTCCAATTATGAAAATTTGCGTAATTAAATATAAACAATTAAACATCTTAATATATTCAGTAACTAAAATACTCACAAAGTCTTCCTGCTGTGTGAATAAATATAGTTAGTCCCTACTTACTTCAATGAGAGTATTACTCTAGTGATACATTATTTTCAAAGAAAAAGCCACATGCTTCTCCATACACAAAGTTTTATGACATTAGCCCTTATTTAACTGAGACAGTAAAACTTGTAAAATTCTTCACTCTTATCTTATATTCTTTCTTGAGTTTTCTCATTCTTTAGCACTACACGTTGTAATAATAAGTGTTAATATTCAAAGTAAATGAAAACTACTGTACATTGAATTTTTAATCCACTATTAAAATAAATAAAAATAAACATTCCTGCTCATATCAAACATAGTTATTTTAAATAAAGTTTGGTCTAAATGTAATTTGGAGACGTTCTCAGTATAATTTTATATACTAGTTTTTATTTTACGTTCTAGGATTTGACTCTCATTGGACTTTGGAATAAGTTATTTTTCAAAAAGTTAATGAACGAAGTTTTTGGTAGTCAAGATGTGAAAATTTTAATTTTATTTTATTAGCGTGTTAAATGTGATTACTTTTAATTTGAACCTGTTGCATTCTCGCAGTTTGTGCGCTCGTTTTGGAAGAAATGTATCGAATCCCGAACAATAAGTACCCACGGTGATTACTTTTTATATAATTAACAATATGTGACCTTTTTGCTTTCGAACAAAATCCAATGGATTGTATAAATTTTAAGGTGGAGAAGTATTTACAAAATATTATTTTATATCCTTGTGAATAACAAGTTTATGAAGAAAGGGCGCACAAAGAAAATCAAAGATATAATTGATTATTTAACTTCTTGTAGTAAAGGGTAAGGTTTTTTTAATGGTATGCATATTACTGGCGCTTAGGCTATCTGTATCTACTCATTTAAGTACAATGGATGAGCAGCGATACTATTTTATTTACTGTAGAAATAATATCAAAATTAAGATACAAATAAATACTTCTATATAACAATGCAGCGATTATTCTGATATTTCAAGTACTTTTTTTTTTAAAGAAAACCTCTTAGCTGAAAGTAAATGTTACTAACACTCTGTAACGCACTTATTGTATGTTCAAAATCTCTTGTGCCTTGGCCGAGTTCGTATCACGCTAGTACTAAGTAATTTCAACCTAACAGGGAATCGAACTAGTCAAGTTATTGAGCTGATTAATTTACGCACTCAGTGCTCAGTCATAGCACTTTAGCAATATTGACCACGACATGAAGCCGATAAGTAAATATATATTTAAAACCATAAACATTAATGAACTTTTGTGTTCCCTATGCCATAAAGTAAGTAAGTAAGTAAGTATTTGATACCCGACCGCCTCTGTTGTATAATGGTCAGATTTACTGGCTTCAGATACTGAAGTCCCAAGTTCGATCCCCAGTGCCCCTAATTCTGTCTGTGAAGCAGTGGGTCTGAAACGGAACCAAAATCAACCTCGTGAGGACAAATGAGGAGATAATTGAATGAATACGTAGCGCTTCAGTCTAGAAAACTGAGATAGAAGTCTGGAGGGCTCGTTGTGCTAACCACATCTTGAAAATGTTGGCACTATCTTCGCCAACATACGGCAGCCTCTCGATTGGTATAGCCTGCTTGCAGGCTGACACCATGGAGATATTACTCAAGTTAAACTCTACCAATAGGATAAAAAATTATTCCCAAAAACATTTATTTCTGGAAAATTGTGTAAATCCTATAGATGTTTGAAAACTGTAAACACCGTATTAAATAACAGATACCCACTTCAGTGGCTGAGTGGTCTAAGGTGTCACTAGTGTTAAATTGGCCTGCTGATAGCGGAGCACTTGGGATGCAAATCCTGGTCGAGTCTATTGAGGGTAGTTTTTCCTAAATTGTTTCCCCATCTTCCAAAATAAAAATGCTGGTAGATAACCTCTCAAATGCTTCTTTCCTCATTACCACCCAATTAGATTATCATATATGTGTATAACATGAACAGATAGTATGACGTGGTAATATCAGTAATAAAAATAACAAATATATTTATAGTCAAAATTGTTATAGTCTTCGAAATGAAACTGCTTTTAAAATATGTTATTGCCTCCTTAGCCTTTAAATTTTAAAAATTAGCCAAAGCACAGTGGCCAAATTTAGCACATTAAATTTTAGTTATTTTTTATTTTACCTGCTTACTAATAAACTCAAATAAATGGTACGACAAAATCGTAGTCTACATACTCAATCGTATAGGTTATTTATTATAGTTAGTGACAAAACCTTCAAAAATAAGTTATCTCTAATTTTACCTTAAATAAATTTTTCTCTGATAAATAAGTGTACATTATTATTTATCACTACCCTCACCAGATATTTATTTGAAAAAATTTCAATAGTGGTACAACAGCATTAACCTGGAGCCACGTGACACTTTGATATGCAAATTACTCAAAATGGGTACGGGTACAAAACTTTCTCTATGTGGTATAAAACGGTACAGAACTAGTACAAAACTTTGGCATGAAAAAATTCAAAAGTGGTACAACAGCATTAACCTGGAGTCACCACTTTGATATGCTAATTACTCAAAATGGGTACGGGTACAAAACTTATTTGTGTTACAAATCGGTACAAAACTAGTACAAAACTTTGGCATCAAAAAATTCAAAAGTGGTACAACAGCATTAACCTGGAGTCACCACTTTGATATGCTAATTACTGAAAATGAGTACGGGTACAAAACTTATTTGTGTTACAAAACGGTACAAAACTATTACAAAACTTTGGCATCAAAAAAAGTTCAAAATCAAAAGGGGTACAACCGCATTTACCTGGAGTACGTGGATTACTCACTTTGATATGCTAATTACTCAAAACGGGTACAGGTACAATACTTTTTCTTTCTGGTACAAAACGGTACAAAACTAGTACAAAACTTTGGCATCAAAAAAGTTCAAAATTAAAAAGTAGTAAAACAGCATTAACCTTGAGTCACCACTTTGATATGCTAATTACTCAAAATGGGTACGGATACAAAACTTTGGCATCAAAAAAAGTTCAAAATTCAAAAGTGGTACAACTGCATTAACCTAAAGTCACCTCTTTGATATGCTAATTACTCAAAATGGGTACGGGTACAAAATGGTACAAAACTAGTACAAAACTTTGGTATAAAAAAAATGCAAAAGTGGTACAACAGCATTAACCTGGAGTCACCACGTTGATATGCTAATTACTCAAAATGGTACGTCGGTGACCTGGTGGTCTAGGGGTAAGGTGTCAGACTTCTGTGCTGGCGGCCGGGGTTCAATCTTCGGTCCCGGCAAAGATTTATCTGATTACCAAACCCTTCCTTCACCTCTGACAAGACATCTTGTGAATGTGGGGAATGCCAGGCCGCCACCGTGGTTCGGATTCCACGTTAAACTGTAGGTCCTTCATTTCATCTCACAATCACCCTATGGTACATTAGCGTAAGTGCGTACAACCCGAATGGGTATTAAGACGCGGTGCTAATAATAATAATAATAATAATAATCAAAATGGTACAAAACTAGTACAAAACTTTGGCATGAAAATATTCAAAAGTGCTACAACAGCATTAACCTGGAGTCACCACTTTGATATGCTAATTACTCAAAATGGGTACGGGTACAAAACTTATTTGTGTTACAAAACGGTACAAAACTAGTACAAAACTTTGGCATCAAAAAATTCAAAAGTGGTACAACAGCATTAACCTGGAGTCACCACTTTGATATGCTAATTACTGAAAATGAGTACGGGTTCAAAACTTATTTGTGTTACAAAACGGTACAAAACTATTACAAAACTTTGGCATCAAAAAAAGTTCAAAATCAAAAGGGTTACAACCGCATTTACCTGGAGTACGTGGAGTACTCACTTTGATTTGCTAATTACTCAAAACTGGTACGGGTACAATACTTTTTCTTTCTGGTACAAAACGGTACAAAACTAGTACAAAATTTTGGCATCAAAAAAAGTTCAAAATTAAAAAGTAGTAAAACAGCATTAACCTTGAGTCACCACTTTGATATGCTAATTACTCAAAATGGGTACGGATACAAAACTTTGGCATCAAAAAAAGTTCAAAATTCAAAAGTTGTACAACTGCATTAACCTAGAGTCACCACTTTGATATGCTAATTACTCAAAACGGGTACGGGTACAAAATGGTACAAAACTAGTACTAAACTTTGGCATCAAAAGGTTCTAAATTCAAAAGTGGTACTACAGGTTAATAGACGTCTAGCTGACTGGAATGAATAAGCTAATTTTTCTGCTCGAGAGTGTGATTGTATCTTGACGTTATGTCTTCCCACGTTTAGTCAAACTTGGTCGCCTACACACTTTACGGTCCTGCACTACACTTCTTATCTCTCTCAATTCTTGGAAAAAAGTTTGCTTGCTGCTTTTACTGATTACCGGTCGTGGTCGCCAGTCTCCCAATTGTTTAAACAAACCAGTAGTTCTGCCAACCTGATGGCTGGAATTCACCAGTTTGTATAACGTTAGCAACGCCATCTATTTTAGAGCTGAAAGCTCAACACGCCGCCAGGGAGGGTAGGCAGGGCCTTAAGGATGCCAAATCCTTCTCACCTCGCCTGGAGACAATTCCGTTCACTTCGCTGAAGGATTAGTCAAATGGACGGATTGTTGGATTGTTGACAAGTGCGCACCGGTGACAACGCTTGTGAAAAAACAAACCACGCTCTGCAACCATCTTGTGCCCACACCTCTCGTGGACCCTTCTGACAATGTGTCAGCCCCCATTTACACCGGTGCCGATAGTAGGGGTTCGCGGCGGAACCAGACTTGGGGTACCTCACAACAAGTCGTTATGAAGGGGTTGTACGAAGTAGGCACTCAGGATATAGTCACACAAGTCTTTCTTTATTCAGGGCTCTAATCCGACCCCTTGGTTGATTCAGTTACACAACTGTACGTCAAAAAACCACTTCTCCGTGCCCACGCGTGATAACATCGCAATGACCCCGACGTGCTCTCAACAAGTCCAGAACCGAGAGAGCCGCAACGATCTCAATGCCAGAACCTTGAAGCCAGCCACGACCGCGCGCAGGGACAAACAAACGAGCAGCACTGCGCACATACAAGAGAGTCGAGGAAACTCGGCAAAATCTGCTAGTAGGGAGAGTGGAAAACTGTTTTGGTAAAGTCCTTCCGTACACTCGACTGAGTTACTAACCTCGATCTCCCCGTTATCGTCAGTCTAGTCTACTACGAGAGTAGCGTGTTATACCACGCGGCCACCGAAGTGGGTGACAAAATTAAATGTGTCACTCAAACATTTCACCAATAGTAGTAGCTTCCACTATCTTTTTAGATACAGGTAAGCAATTAAAATAAAATAAACATAACAATGAGATTAAAATAAATACATGAGATAATAGAGTAAATAAATGGTACAACACAATCGCATACACTTTCCGATATTGTGTAATTATTATAGCTTCAAAGATAATTTTCAAAATGTTCAAAAATAGGTTTTGAGTAAACTTGCCATCCTTGGGTATGTTTCCTTCTATTTATTAAATGATTATTTTTTTAGAAAAACAAATGTGTATACTGTGTGTGTGTGTGTGTGTGTGTGTGTGTGTATATATATATATATATATATATATATATATATATATATATATATATATATATAAATATCAATATTTTAAAAGATGGCTTTAGTATCAAATTGAGTAATTGTTAAGCTTTTTGCATTATAAATAATATATATATATATATATATTATTTATAATGCAAAAAGCTTAACAATTACTCAACTTGATACTAAAGCCATCTTTTAAAATATTGATATTTAGAAGAAAAAAGTCATCAGTAAAATATTAGCGGAATTTCTCCCCCAAAACGAGTATACATCTTTATATGTCATCCTCATGAGTAATGAGGTGGACTGGATAGGACTAGCTCAAGATAAGAATAGGGGGCGTACTTTAGTAAGTGTGGCAATGCATTCTCGAGTTCCTAATACCTAAGTAAGTATTAGAAAGTAATAAACATTACTTAGTCATATTTAGAAAACAATTATACTAGCAGGATTAAAATAGTTTTTTTATTTATTTTGCTATTCAATGGCAAAAAGGTTATTTTGAAAAGTCTAATGATAAAATATTTTGTATGAAATATTAGTAGTATTTTGTTCTCATTTACAGATAAATGCTTTAAATAATGATTGTGAAGTATTTTCAATTATTTTAATATTCTTTTGCGCTTTTAGTTTTTAATCCTATGACAGACCTATGTCAATATTACCCAAACTAACAAAACTGAACCTTCAATTTGTAGATGCATGAAAGGTTAGGCATCGTTCTCGCTAAAGACTGGACTTCCGATGAAGGGGCGATCGAGGTTTGAATTCCAGTCATAGTTTCTTTCGTATTTTTATAAATGCCTTGTGTACTTTAATTTAGTCATTACTTAGGGGGAGCTGAATTGTATCCATTCATACATTTCTTAAACAAGCACCACAAATAAAAAGTCTGATTTGTATCCAATTATCATAATACGCACAAAATCCTGAATTGTCTCCATTCAGACAGTTTTCAAATAAACGACTTTAACAAAAATCCTGATTTGTATCCACTGTAATTAGTTGCATTATATCCACAACATCCTGAATTGTATCCATTCTGAATGTTCTTCATTCAGACATTTTCTTAAAAGAGCACCACAAATAAAAAGTCTGAATTGTATCCACTAGAAAGATTTGCATTATACCCACAAAATCCTGAATTGTATCCATTCAATTGCGGCACTACTTGTCTGATAGATGGCAGTAGTAGAAACTATCCTTAACTCATTCTTTGTATAACAAGAAATACTTATTGGTGTTTCTTTTAACAGAATAATAAAAGGGTACTTTACAAATCATTGGAGTTTCTTTATTCAAATTGACTGGCTTCGTTAAACAACAACATTTCAAACTGCTAATTTATGCTCTAAGAAATGAAGACGTAGGGTTATATTATTTTAACAATCTGTGTTTAAAGGTGGGAAATTGAACATTTATTTTAATTTTGGGTGCCAACAAATATTGTGTTCCTAGCTGTGAAGCTAATACATGTCGTTATCGGTTTCTCGTATATGCAGTGAAAGTAATTTTATTGTTTCTTGTCGAATGGATGGATCCAAGAGGCTGAAGATTCTTTGGCTACTTTACGTTTACCTATCAGGTAAGACTTCCTAGTAAATTTCTATTTCTAAGTTTTAAGATTTACATTACCGGTACCGACATTAACTTATGGGTTGAGAACGTTTACTGTTACTTTTGAGTTAATATTTAAAAAAAAACAGCAACCTTACATTGCAGTGTTAAGGCCCCGACACAGACTCCGTATCCGTAGGTCTGTGGTCCTTAAAGCTACTATCACACGACACTTGCTTGTACTACTAGCGCCTAGATATCTGTATACTAGCTAGTAAAATGGAAACGGGACTAGAGTATTCACACACTGCTAGTTTGGTACTAGGTTCTAGTGCAAATATTTATCGAACTTCAGAGATTAATTTTGGGTGCAGCAGCTTCATTAATTACTAATAAAGATATTGAAAATTATTAGAGGGAGCGTAGGAAAAAGAATATCACGGGACTGGTTGGGAAAGACAAAATAATGGTCTCAGGATGCTAAATATGATACATTCAGGGTGACACAAACATTTAGTATTCCTAAATTTGTATTCATTTATTTACAATATGGTCAGAGGCCCCTAAGCCCATGGGTGTCCAAGTACAGTATCCTTGATGCACAAATGTTCTTTTTTTTTTAGGCCTACGCACACTTAATATTCTATAAAAAAAACCACCCAAGGTTGGCATGCTATCAAGTTTATTTAGATTAAAATTGGGTCTGGAACACAGTTTGTCGTTTATAGATTACATGTTTTAAATTAAATTTATATATATTAAATATATTGTCATATTGTGGCAATTTGGTATTATATAAACAAGAATGTTTAGAATAATTTTCTACCAAAAACAAAATCACATCCGATGCCCATTTTGGCGTCATTTATACCATTTCTCTACACAACAGTCTCAGCGCGCATTGATTGGTTGAATTACACAGGCTAGTGTCGAAACTAGTACGAAAATAGCGCGTGTTCTATCTTCACAACTAGTATGGTAGCCAGTACCAAGTGGCAGAACCAGTAAACTTTTTCTGATTCACACGACGCTAGATGATGACGTGCTAGCTAGCACACTGGATTTCAAGTACGAGCTAGTGTCGTGTGATATGGGCTTAAGAAATCGATGCCACAATATCAAATTGCTCTGGCCACAGAGTCCTTATTTGTAAGTCCCTACTCCGTAGAAGTTTACCCACTTTAACTTTCTACAGACTAGCTTGTACGGATTACCAATCACAGCCGAGTAAATATGTGAATGCGCATTGAATAAAAGAACGTATGGCAGTGAGAGGATTTGTCGCTATGGAAACATTTTCCTAAAAATCTAAACACTCTGGGAAGTGCGGCTTCTAGGAAATTTTTTTCTGAAAAATACCAAGTTCTCAGAAATATTGGCTTTGCTTTTGTAGGTTCAACACCCTTATCAAAAATATTAAAAGGGCTTGTTTTGTTTTCATCCAAAATATGTACGAGTCAGTAAATTTCCTTTCATACCTCATCCAAGGATGACTATGCGGGATTAAACAGTTTTTATTTCCGTTTATAATCCAAATTAGAGTTATATTTTGTTTCAATATTATGTGAATTATTTGTTGTCATGTGTTTTATTTAAGCCTATCAGTTTTAAAATAAATTCCATTTTAAATTTGTATTTCTTTTTGCCATGTGCCGACAAGGAATGACTTTATAAGCTTTAATCATTCTTTGTCACCCACTCTTCTTTCGTTCATTAGAGAAGTCAAAAATAGTCCAGTCATCAATTATGAAACATGGTGAAGTTTATAAACCAATATAAATAAGCTTATCATAGGTTTGGTCTATCCGGAGTTTAGGTAATGCATTACTCGAAGCGAGATAAATAGGGGATTCCCAAGTACCGAAAAGTAGCCTATATTATCAACGGGGAATTCTCTCTCTCCCTCGCTGACAATGCAGCGGTTTGCCAGGGCAGACCCTGTCGGGTGTGCTCCTCGAATTGTATTTGTAGGAAGATACAAATAAGTATTTATGGTGTATCTAAATTGTATGGAAAGCAAAAAAGTTGTAAAGTTATAAAAAGTATTCGCTATTCACAATTTGTTTAAACATGTTTTTCCCCACTAACGTCCGACTAAACATCTTTTGGCCGTTATTAATATGAGATGAGTTATGTAAATACTAGAAATGTGTGCGTAGGTATTTAACTTCACCTCGTATAGCGACCAGGCCTCCACCGTGGTTCGGATTCCACGTTTAACTATAGGTCCTCCATTTAATCTGTCACCCTACCATTACACATTAGCGTAAGTGCTTATAACACGAACGGGTAGTAATACGCGGTGCTAATAATAATAATAATAATCGTATAACGAGGGAGATTAGGGGGACCACGGCAAATTATCATTGGCTTCAGGGGGTCCACGATATCGAAAGGGTTGGGAACCAGTCAGTGCCTTAGACTATTCGACCACCGAAGCGGGTAGCTCCAAAATTTTTAGTGGTATGGAATAAGCTGGTATAATAATGGAAATGCACCCACATTATCGTGTAGAGGGGATGAAAGCACCATAGTGATGATTTATGAATCACATTTGAGAATCCAGACCTAGTAGACGCGGCCGAGATTCAAACCTCGACCTTCCCGTCACCGACAATCCAGTCGATTGCAAGATTGACGCCTAAGACTGTGTGATCACCTGATGCCAAGAATAGGCCGGTTACGATTGAGCGATTCGGAGTGCAAGTGGAACTATGTACATAATAAGTCAACTATTTTCCATTTCCACGTCTCAGGCGAGGCAGCGGCAACACCGGAACATCTCAACTAAAGAGAGCAAGAGAATGTAAACTCTAACCGGTTTTTAAAGTGACGTCATACAACTCTACGCAAGATCCCGTTAGGATGCAGATGCAATTCATGCTACCAAGGTTAATCACTAGTCTCGCCAAGGTGAGTGCTGCAGTGAAAAAAAACTGATTCAAGCAGAATATGTACTTGCCAAAATTAAAATAATTGGGTACGGATCGTATTTTTAATTTGAGCGTAACAAGCAAACACTCTCTCGCGCGGGTGGGGGCTATGCTTTCAATGGAAAGCAATTTATTACCTTTATAATAGCATTTATATAATATAATGTATTGCAAATGCACAATTCCGTGTCGTGACACGCTCAGGGCGTTTTACGCTAGTCCCCCCCCCCCCCCCACTCATTCATCTAAACAATAGTGCAGCCGGTATTAAAGTTTGGAGAAACAGGAATAAACAAGTAGAATCATACCTTCCCAAGTCTAAACTTTCATATATATTTAATAGAAGTGGAACTTTTTTTTTGTGTGTGTAGGAGAAGTCAGTTAGTAAATACATTTTTTAAACATGAAAAGTTTTCCAAGCACAAGGTGTGTTTCAATTTTTTGAAAATTAGATTCCTTTCTAGAAGATATTTTGAGTTGTGTTTAGTGCTATCTTCTAAACTCAACCAAATATCTTTGTCTTACATTTGTGTGTGCCATGTGGGTGTATTTTTACAATCCAGGCTATCAGCCGTGTATACTACAAAGTGTCCCACGTAAAAGTAGCCCAAATTCATGCGCTAGAAACGTGCCAAGCAGCATGGAAAATAGTCTTCTAATGTTTCCACGTGCGTGCTGCTGTTTGTTGCGCATCTTGCCTGCATCGACACTGTCCATGCGAGTGCGAATGCCTTTTACAGGTAATATCTTGCAGTCCTTTCCTGCATACGCGTAAGTTTAAAGCCGGGGTACTTTTACGTGGGAAAGAATAAGTGGTGCGTTTATAAACACATTTAGGTAATGCATCTAGAGCTTTCTTCGGGCTTTGATCTAAGCAACTCAACTTCTTTTACGAGAGTCTAAGTTGGATACACACATTAGGTTTAATTTATTTATGTGGCAGTGATTTAAAAGTGGCTGGCAGCTAGGGGAAGGTTTACCGGTAGTCCTACCCACTATCCGAGTTTCTGGCATAGTTTTTTATATTATAAGTCCAGTTCTGGGGGAGGGACAGGTCCTGTTGGTCACTACTACGTCACTGCTGGCTGATCTACTGCAAGTTATCACATTTTAATAAAATCTCAAAACATTAAGTAATATCTTAAATAGAGAGCATTGAAGATGTGCAGAATGTATAGGTTTGATTTTTAGGACCAGGCAAAATGTTTACTATTATATTTATATCCATTAGAAGTGCTCCTAAAATTCCCAAATGTTAATAAATACCAAAATAATAGCTTTTACACATCATATGCTTTCCCCTCCAAACCAAACCCCACCCTCCACAAAGAAATGTTAATGGATTTAGTTTAAGGTGTGCAAAACAATAGGAACATTTTGGGTGGATTCTAACCTTTACCGTATATTTTCTTTTATCACTGTGTCTCACTACCTGTTCACTTTCACATCTAGATGTATCTGAAAGCACCCTGAGAACGGGGAAAAAAGTTTTAGTTTAAATGTGTCACAATTATTTTTACTTATATAATATGGTGCCAATGTAGACTATAAAAGTCAAACAATTTAATTTAGAGATAGAAGATGAGATATAGTGGTAAATAAAACTGCCAGGATTCACAAGAACAGCTGTCAAAATGTAGAAATATTCCACGATGCTAACTTTGAGTGAATCTTGGATGTCCCTTACACTATTCGTGCTGGCAGGAAAACACTTTCTCGTGTACTACTTTAACATTGTGTGATAGCTCGTTTTATTTTCTCATAAATGTAAACCAGTTTACTTTCCTTTTGATATTCATACACTTTCATTGGCAGTTCATTTAGGAAAGAGGAATGGAAATGCTAAGTATGTGTTTTTCCCGCTTGGACTATCCACAATTAAAACTAATTTAAGATTAGAGCATGAGGAGTAAAATGCACTAGCATTCACATAGTGAAATGAAAATCATTTTAAAAAGCATCCTTAGGGCAATTGGCAAAAATTTTAATCACAATTTTCCAAGTTAAGAAATGATTAAACTGAATGTGTTAACTCACCGGGGGGTTGCGCCTCTGTCAAGAAATTAACGTGCAGATGTTCATATCTAACTTTGTATTTAATTCTACGATAAATTATTTCTAAATATAGTTTACACCAAAATATATTTTAAAGTTCCCAAGTTTCATTATTATAAATAAATGTGTGAAAATGTAACATGAGCTCATTTTCAAAATTTTTTAAGCATATTTGGACTATATTTTGCCTTCTTGTATCAGGGTATGCAGCCAAACTATATTTTAAAATTTCTTAACTTTTCTAAGTATTCCAGCACCAATTTACAAATTTTCCAGTCACTATATGGGTCATTCTCAAATTGAAGGACAAATAGGAAATCCAATAATAAAAAATAAAAAAAATCAGGAAAAGTATAATTTATTGCCTGATTACACAAAATTTATTAAAGAAATAAGTGATAAAACCAGTAGAGCTTGATTTTACCATTTTCTCAGGGTTTTTTTAGTTTTTTTTTAGTTTTACCAAAGTGGCTACCCATAATCCATCACTAAATTAACGGTGTTTCAGATGCACATAAATATGTTATAATCTCTAAAATCCTAATAAAATATGTATTTTTACTGAGTATAACATATTTTTTAACAATTATAAAAAAAGATACATTTTTATTAATTTACTGGAATTAGGATTTTGTAAGTGAAGAATCATACAAAATTCATGTGTTAGTGATGTTAAATTTTCCAAAATCCAAAGAAAATTAAGTTTTACATTTCTCATTTTTTGTTTGTTTTTAATAGCTCAATTGTTACTAATATATAATATTTTATTTCTAAGACTGTTAATGAGAAATAAATGATTTTATTGGCGTTTGCGAAGTGATGTTTGAGAAAACAGTATTTATATTGAAAATTTCACTTTACTAACGTGAGCTATGTGACTCATTAGTTTTGTCGCCTAAATGACGTTAGCGAGGTGATGACACCATTTTCATCACCAAGCAACGTTAGTGAAGTGATAACACCATTTTTGTTACCAAGCAACGTTAGCGAAGTTATGTTTTTGGCGGACTTTTGAGTTTCATAACTATAATATAATTATAAAGAGGCAAACAAACATTGAGGTTAGTTCCTGCCTAAGTATAGGACAACAACACACTACGGCTTATGGGGAACAGCGAAGCATTCTGAAAGGTTTTAGCGCCAAATTCAAAATATCGTATTTGTCCAGTTTGTTACTTGAGGAAAAACAAACATTGATTAAAATGTCAAAATTCATGAATAATTTAGTGAAATGGATTCTTCAAACTAGAATAACGGTTTTATGGGAATATTTTACCGTGGTTATATATTTTTTATATAGAACTTCAAACTTCGAAATTAAGATGTGGGGATAGTTAGCGAGGTGATGGAAGGGACTTATAATAATTATTTAGTCTACTTTGTTTTTAATATTACCATATTTAAATGTTTTTGTAAAGTTTTATACAATTTCTACTACTAAATAAAATTTTTGCTTGTTTTAAAATGACAAAATATTTATATAAGCAGGAGACATAAATTTTACCTTAATTTGAAAATGACCCATACATTAAAAGCATTGTTTTATTAAGGTTGCAACTTAATGTAATACTATTTCTAGAGACATACATCATCTGAAATTGTGTCACTCAATGGGGTTTAAGAATTTCAATCTAAAACAATGGGCAGGGCAATTTTGTGGTGCGATCTAATTTGGAATTCAATTAGATCCTATCGAATACACCAGTACAGTTTAAAATAGTCACGAAACACTTTATTTTTCTAGTTGCTTCTTTCAATAACGTAATCGA
>JBCFYV010001892.1:0-40673 GCA_039000515.1 Timema cristinae | reverse complement strand
CCCCAAACAGCGGCTTGCAAAAAGACTACAAGGTGTACTGTATTGCACTGGGAAATTAAGGTGGTCACGTTTCCCCTTTCAGGATTACCCCGCATTTTTTTAAAGCTATTTAAAACAAAAAAACTTTTAGAACATTTTATGTATGTATTTTCCCAAGGCCCAACCCTTCAAGGCTTTCATCAAGGGCCTTTCATGCAAGATGCCCTGCTCAGACATAAAGAAGAAACTGGAGGACAGGGGATTCACGCCGACCTATTGAGACATTTTATACTTAAAATCTTCTCCACAACAGCGCCCACGGGAGATTTCCTCCCGATTTTTGTATGCACTTTTGCGAGGACAGGAGGGGGTTTAGGTTTTTTAAGGGGCCCCGGTCATCAACCACAGGGTAGTCAAGATTGAGGAGTATCGTGCTTCACAGAGACAATTATAAAATGCCATCGTTCCAACGTTTTGGCCCACTCAAAGAACTAATGTCCCCAAAAAAACCACGCTGCGTCAAGTGTATGGGAGAGCACCTGACGGTTGATGCCAGAAAAAAGAAAAAACCCAACGCCAGCAAAAAGCGTAACTGCAAGGGACACCCAACGAAAGCAAATTATTTGCGACTGCCCTATTTTTCTACGGGGAGCTGGAGAAAAAAAACCGGGTGTCAGAAAAAAAAAAGGGGGGGGAAGTAAAGTGGCTAAGCTTCTTCTTCCCGCGTGGCTGGGAATCAAAAACCCCTTTAAAAGGCCAAAAAAAAATCTGCTACCCCAACCAACACCCCCACAAATATGGGAGGGGGTAAAACCATCTTACAGTGGATTTTGTCAAGAAGGACAAACAAGAAGACCGTGACACGGATGAATCCTTGGACTTGAAGGCCCTTTCCCTGCAAATTCCCCAAGGGAAAATAAAGGTTTCCGGGGCTTACTCCAACTCCTTAGAAATTCCCTTTAAAAAAGGCTGAAGAATGCTCCGGACAAAAAACCCAAAAGTAATGCTTCTTCGGGAAAGGGCTGCAACCAAAATTCTTCTGCGATGGCAACTGATCAGGGAAGGGGTGTAAAGACTCTTTGAACATTCTTTTTCTGGAATGCTAAGGGAATAGTACAACATAACACGATTTTCGACAATTTCGGGGGACGTATGGAGTCGACGTACATTAAATCTGTAAACCCCACCAAACGGAACAGAAAAAGGATGCGGTTCTTTGGAAAACGAATGTATCGTAAGGGATAGAAAAAACGGCAGGGGAGGGGGGGAACCAGCCGTTTGGTGCGCATAACCCCTTTTACACTACCAAACGAGTTTTCCGGCTATGGGCTATATCGAAACCACCTCGATAGCTATTCCCACAGGGGGGAAACAGATAGTGTTTACCGCGTCCCACAGAAGCCCTGCTGTCCCATTCACCATCGATGACCTAACCCGGGTCACGCAATAAAGGATTTCCTCGTAGGGGGGAGATCTTAACTGTAAAAACACGAGTTGGAACGTCGCGTGTCAAAACAGGCAGGCCCGGGCACTGGCTGGCCAGGCAGCAATCAAGAACTAAAACCCGTCCTGGCGACTAACGAGCCGAAAGTTCTACCCCTCAAAATTTCAGGAATCTTCCCCATGTTCTGTATGTTTCCTGACGGATGTTGATACACTTCCTTTAAGAACCCCGAACCCCTTAAACGAACTTGACTCCGACCCCCCGGTCTTTGGAATAAAATCCCTTTAAGACCCAAAACCCCCAAATTGTCGGGGGACCTTAGGGGGAAGATCCCCAAAGTGACTTGGGGTGAGTTTCGGGGGTATTTTACCGATTTCATTCCATTGAACTTAGAGGTAAACTCCCCCGGGAAGAAGTGGACAGCCCATCACCCCCACTGACAGCCCATTACTCGAAGCATACCGTTAACAACTTATTCGAGACGGGCCCCCGGTGTTGTTGAAGAAAGGGGCGACCTGGACGAGCAAATTGAAGCCTTGAAGAGGGAAGCGCGAAGGGAAAAGGGCTGCAAACACCGGGAACTAGGCATCGGGCAGAGTACAACAGGCTAAGAGCCCTTGTTCGTAGAAAGGCTAAATCTCTGAAGATCACCAACTGGAATGAGTATGTAGCGAACACTTTGGCTGGGATTGCCAACGTGTGGAAGGTGACGAGACAGCCCCAAAGGTACGAAAGGAAAGGCAGGGACCACGGTCATCCACGGAAGAAGGGGTTTGGGAAAAATACCGGGGCGAGGCCATCGTGGAATCTCTTGAAGACCAGTTCAAGGCTAACTCAGAGCCCCAAGACGAAGAGTTTACCAGGACAGTTAAAAAGAGCGGTTGGGGTATCCCTTTAGCAGACCCGGTTATATAGCTACCGCCCCCTATCACCAGAAATGAAATCACCCACCAGGTGGAAAAGCTGAAGGTTCGAAAAGAGGCAAGTCACGACAGTATCTCGAACGAGATGCTGCGACACGTTCCGGAAGGTGTAATTTAGCTCTTAACAAGAATGTTCTCAACGTCATTGCTGGCAGGTTACTTCCCGGAAGCATGGAAGGTTGCCGACATCGTCTCATTGCCCAAACCAGGCAAAGGACCGCAAATTCCCGCAAAACAGGCGGCCCATTAGTCTGCTTAGCAACATAGTAAAATTATTTGAAAAAATAATTCTACAGCGACTGAAAGCCTTTGGCAGGGAGCATAGGATTATCCCCGACATCCAATTCGGATTTAGAAACCGGCATTCAACGATACACCCATTCCTGAGCCTAGTGGAGGACACGACAGAATGCTTCAATCGAGGGGAAATCAAGATAGTGGTACTTATGGATGTAGAGAAGGCGTTTGATAAGGTCTGGAACGCCGGCCTTATTTACAAATTGATCCAGGCCAATTTCCCAAAGGTTTATGTGCAGCTAATCAAGAGCTTTTTAACTGGACGTCATTTTCAGGTCAATGATGGAAGGGAAAAGGTCGCCTCTTCATAGTGTCAGAGCGGGGGTGCCGCAGGGGTCGGCACTCTCCCCGTTCTTATACACTGTGTATGTCGCTGACATCCCCACGGACCCGATGATTAAGATTAGGCTCTTCGCAGACAATACTCTGTTCTACATTGCTAACAAGAACGTGAAGTACGCCCATCTCCGCCTGCAGCGGTACCTGGACGAGTTTCAGCAGTTGGCTGGAAAAATGGAGGATAAAAGTCAATGCAGAGAAATCGACAGCCATGTTAATTACTAGGAGGAGACCCCAAACACCGGCCCAGCTTGTAGTGTTGGAGGAGAATATCCCCTACAAGAATTTAATGAAATACCTCGAGGTGATGTTAGATTCCAGACTCATATGGAAGGACCAAGTAGCCTACACAAGAAAAAAGGCAATGGGGGCCTTCATCACAAATTACGGCCTGTTCAAGAGCCCAGTGCTGTGAAACAACATCAAGCTGCTACTGTACAAGAGCTTAGTACAACCTATTCTGTTATACGGATGCGAGGCGTGGGGGTATGCTTCCGAGTCAGTATTAGGTACTCTACAAGCAGTACAAAACAAGGTACTTAGATGTATCTTAGGTGTGAACACCAGAACCAGCAATGAGTACATACACGCTACCACTGGTAGTGGGAATCTACAGGAAATCTTCCGGCAGCGAGGCTGCAAATTCTACAAACGAGCCCGTGAGGTAGAAGACAACGCCACAATTAGAAGACTCGGCCAGTAAGACCCCCAAGAGCCAAGGAAATACAAGAAGCCCCGACTCGAATGAGAAATCCATCTGCACACCTTTCCGATCAACCCTTTCATACTAACCACTCCTGTTTCTCAGCATAGCCAAATCCTTTGGTCCCCACAAACTAGAATCATTTTTATTCACACCTTCACTTTCATCAAAGCCATCTTCGTTTAGTGTCTATTGTTATTTCATGTATTTTCTTTCAGCTCGTCTAGATCTTACTTACTCACTACACCACTCACATCGGGCCTAACTGCGCTTGTGTTTCCATCACAGTGTACGAGGGCTCGATCTAGTAACTCCACACAAACTTTGTTGCTCCCATCATAAAAAACCTTCACTCACCAACTCCATTTTCCCTTCACAACCAAATTACACTTTTAGATATAGAGGTTATGATCTGTGACTACAGATTGGTACTTTAGGCATAAACAAGCCGCCTACTCCCTCTGAATGTCGCTTCTGACATTCAGAGTGAGTAGTTCAAGGCAAACAAGGGAGCAAGCTGTTTTCAGTAGTGACCCACCCTGGCGTACCACCGTTACTAAAGAGTATTGTCATCGTTACTCCCTATCCTTCCGCAAATATCCTTACTTCCCATCCACGACTCACGTTGCCGGGACTGTTCCCCTGCCTCTCACCGCGACTCACGTTGCTGGGACTGTTCCCCTGCCTCCCACCGTGACTCAAGTTGCCGGATAGTTCCTTTGCCTCCCATCGCGACTCACGTTGCCGGGACAGTTCCTTTGCCTCCCACCGCGACTCACGTTGCCGGGACTGTTCCCTTACCTTGCATCGCGACTCACGTTGCCGGGACAGTTCCTTTGCCTCCCACCGTGACTCACGTTGCCGGGACTGTTCCCTTAACTCGCATCGCGACTCACGTTGCCGAGACAGTTCCTTTGCCTCCCACCGCGACTCACGTTGCTGAGACTGTTCCCCTGCCTCCTACCGCGACTCACGTTGCCGGGACAGTTCCTTTGCCTCCCACCGTGACTCACGTTGCCGGGACTGTTCCCCTGCCTCCCACCGCGACTCACGTTTCTGGGACTGTTCCCCTGCCTCCCACCGCAACTCACGTTGCCGGGACTGTTCCCTGCCTCCTACCGCGACTCACGTTGCCGGGACAGTTCCTTTGCCTCCCACCGTGACTCACGTTGCCGGGACTGTTCCCCTGCCTCCACCGTGACTCCGTGTTGCCGGGACTCTGTCCTCTCACCCTCCAACCTGATCGTCCCTTCCGATGGGATGGGATACACCCGCCGCGCCGGCAAGGCCCATCGACAGAAGACCCTAAAGAAGACAGTGACAACCAAACAATACTCCATCCGTGGCCCCTCTTCTACGATCCCGACTGCAACCACCAGACCCCCGAAGGCCAACATTCCACTCCAGCATCTCCAAGAGTCCCTGCCGAGTTAGCTAATTCCTTCCCTCGTCTTCCCCTCACACCGACCATCCGACCCCCACCTACTCCAATTTCCTCTTTTAGCCCTGAGGGTTACCATTTGCATACCCTAGTCACCCCAGAACTCGCCTATGTTTTCTCCCCCATCTCCCTTCCTTACCCACACCCACTGGACCCGCGAGATCGACGCCTAGAGACAAACGTCACCCGGAGACTGAACTTCGACTAGACAAAACCAATTAGTTACCCCGAAGCCGCGTTGAAGGGATAACAACTTTCAATTATGTTTAAAATATTGTTTCGGATTGGGTAAAAAGAAATGATTAAAAGTTATGAAACAGTGTAAGAAAACTTAAGTTTACGTTATTTTAAATGTAAATATAGCATTTAATCAAAAACACTTAACATTTACAACAAAATATTGATGATCTTTTACAAGTGTTGACAACCCAAAACCTAAACATATCATTTTTGGACTGGCATTTGATAACTTGTAGTATATTAGTAATAATCTAGTATAAAATGTAATCTAATATTGGTTCCTTAAAGTTTTATAATAAGCACATTCCAAAGGAACTTCATTATAGAACCATAGCGACCAGTCACGAACTCGTGGTCTTCCGCGCCAAGGTCGAATCTCAGCGGGCGCTATCGGAAAGCCATGTTCTCTCCTGGGAGGCAGTGGGCGTGCCTTTGCTGCATTCTTAGTATCTGAGTACCTCCTGACATTTGCGCCATGAAACATAGAGAGAAATTAAGTATCACCTTACGCGTGATTCACTCCCCCCGCGTTCTGGAATTCGCGCACAATGTGGAAAATGGTATTGTGCATCTATATTAATACATTTATAAGTGCATGCATGCATGTGACTATTCATATCTATGGGGAATATATTTCATGCTTCTCTGTGGGTTAAAATGGCTCAATTTGTGGCAGAGCCCCTTAACTCTCACGCAAAAATCCTAAACCCGAAAATTATAAAAATATTACTAACTATCTCTGATGTTTATGGAAGTCTGTCGGTAGAGATAACGTAAAAAACTACAATATACTAAACATGCCTTTTAGTTAATCATCACAATCCATTTATGTTATTAATTTCAAACTTACCCTAACCGTCCATGCATATACGAATCGAAGGTTAGGTTTTCTTAGGTTGAGTAGTATTGTCATGATCAATCTGTCCCATACTGGCTTAAAAAACTAGCTCAACGATTAATTTCTTCTTGGTTTTTTTAATTTAAAGCTGAAAAAACATGGCGTACATTCTAGGCTAGCCGAGAAGCCCGGAGAATTCAAAACATTAATAAAAATGTTAAGAAACGTGTATGAATTTATTTGATTTGTCTACTAGAACCAACTCTCGTAAATGATGCGCAACCCGCCACGCCGAGTCTTTGTTAGGTGAGGTCGAAGCATTCCGCGCCAGAGTTTGGGGTCGATGGAGGATGAACCTATGCCATGTGTTGACAAGGCCTTCGCTAGGCGCTCAGATAGATTCCTATAACAATATGACTTGGGGGGGCTTGCACCCACCCGAAAAAACACGTGCTCTGCGCGAACTGTTTTGGTATCTCTGTTGTGTGGGATTAGTATTTCATAGTGAATTAAAATGAGTGATATTAATAATTACCTTTTGTAAAAGACACAATTTTTATATTCAAACTAAGCTATCAAAGTTAACCCCGTATGCAAGAGCGAAACTGGGTGAAACGCAAGGAGGAGTATAAGATGCGTTGAGTTGCAGAAAAATAAATAGGCTCAACCTTGTTCTGGCGTACGGACCTTAGAGGGTTAAAATGTGTTTGCTGGTGAGCGCTGAATAGGAGTATAGCTCAGGTCTTGGACTCAGGATATGCAAACTGTTTGCACCAGGCCGAGCCAGATATAAGGCATTCACGAGCTAGGTTTACCTGGATGACAGCTCGAAATGTTACTAGAAGTAATCCCTAACATATCACTACGCCAACAGCTGGCATCTATCACTTTGGATGACTGTAATGAAAACAAATGATAATATATTAATGTGATAGTTAGGCCAATATTATTTATATATTTATTTGAGGTCGGACACAAAGTTTATTTATAGTTGTATTCCCCTTAAAAAATATTCACACACTTTCACAAAAACTTCTAACGAACATAGCTTCAAAATGGCGATTGACGAATCTAAACCATATGGTTGAACATGATGGTAAACAAGTTTTTTACAATGATGCAGACACGCAGTTGATGAAAATATTTTATTCGGTTAAATATTTTAAAATACGATAAAATAATCATAAAATCATTTATTATATGTAAAAAAATGACAACAATTTTCTCTTTTCCAAGTAAATACGATGCCTGTATTAAAAGGTATCGATGTGTGCACTATATTACACAAAATCAGTAACGTTCCAAAACGAAAAATAAGTACTTTTAATAATGTTTAAAATATTGTTTCGAGTTGTGTAAAAAGAAATTATTTAAAAAAATGAAATAGTATGAGAAAATTTAAGTTTACGTTATTTTAAATGTAATATATAACAGGTAATTAAAGATCTTACATTTATAACAAAACAGTGATCTTTTACAAGTGATGGCAACCCAAAACCTAAACATATGATTTTCAAACTGTCATCCAGGTAAAAATCTATCGTGAACGGAATATATGTGAATGGTATGTGTGTGTGTGTGCGTGCGTGGTGCGTGTGTGAGTGTTAGTGTGAGACCTGAAGAGGAACAACCAGGCCATGTGTGATGTGAGAAACGTCCGCTCGTAGCTTCATGGAACTGCTCACGTGATCGATGACTGGGGCGCGCTCTCTCCTCTTCCTGGTAGCTTCTCAACTAACGGGGGCTTCTCACCGCTTGAAGTGTGCAGAAACGTGACGTAGTGACTCCTTTCGGGCAGACCTACCACTTCGAGACAAATGAATGGACCAAGCAGAGTAGTTTTGATTCACGGGGGTTTTCAGAATTTGGAGAGATTGTACCCGAATTGGCGTGGAGAAAAGAGTAAGGAACCATTTAGGAAAAAAAAAACCTAAGATCACAAAGCCTAGAGTCGAGCCCCCACTTCCTCTTCAGTGGCAAACCAAACCAGACGAGACTGACGTCTCAGTCCGTGTGCCCGCGGTGTTTCAATCTATAGGTATTGTGATGTTACATAATTGACACCTGCATCGATGGGCACGCGGATTAAATGGCAGGCTCATCTTGTATGGTTTGTTGGTGGTGGGGAGGTCGGGGTTCGAATACAGGCAGGCCAGATGCGCTGAAACAGTTTTTTTAGGAAAACTGTTTTTCACACAAATGGGGGTACATTTCCTCTAACGATCTATCTCTTTCATACATACCCCATAGGCCAGGCGTCAGGTATTTTTAATAGGAAAAAAAATCCCAGAAAGCTGGAAAATGTTTTGATCGCTTTATTTTGGGGCTCTAATTAACATACTAATGTTCCCCTTTCGTGCTAGGTCTGCGTTCGCCGCATCAATGGAAAAAAACATGCCAAAATTATATTTTCTTTCAATATCTCCTTTTAATTTAGTTTTACACTAAAAATAGTCATTACCATAACTAAACAGAATAAAATTTTCTATAAAAAAGTTCCTAGGTATATATCGCGCGATGGATAATTTCGAAACTATAGCCACGGGAAGCAACCTCACCGAATTATTGTTTTACCTTGTCGTATATCGCTTCCTAAGTTACGTGATATGTAAATTGTAGTATTTGAAAAGTAACGAATGGATTTATCACTAAACATTCATGGCTTGGTGTGCCAAAAAACTAATATTAGAGCCCCAAAATAAAGCGATCAAAATATTTTTCAGCTTTCTGGGATTTTTATTTCCGCTTTAGTAACTGTTTTTTGCCCTGACGCCTCTGGCCTACCATTATAATTAGCGTTGCTATTATAAATGCGTACAACCCGAATGGGTACTATTAGGACGCGATGAGGAAAAAATCGATAAAATGGCTATAGCTCGGACGGGTAGTAAGACGTGAGGGAGTAATAAATAATAAAACGCAGCCTCATCGGTAAAATGTACGGGCTGGTCATTTATTGTTCACTTCTACCCCACATTCATTTTAAAAAAAGTAAAATTTCCCAATTCATATAAGCCGGACACAAAGGAGATATCGAGACGTGTGATGAGGCGCCCTCTATACAGAAACCGGTGTAAAAGGAGAGGCAAATAAAATACACATGTCCTCCTCCTTTGGGCCTCGCTGAAAGCTCTACCCTGTCGCCTGCTAGGTAAACAGAGGCGACCATGTTCAGACCATCCTAATAAAGGGGTGAGGGGGGGGAGGTCTTGGAGCTCGTCCTGTTATGTCATGTCTTAAGGTGTGGCCGAAGGGAGCGCGAGAAATCTTGCAGTTTTTATAGCATTAAATTTTTTTGTCAAAATAAATCAAATATTTCTGCACATGCTGATATCAACAGATATTGAATATCGGTCAAGGATATCTTGTAATTTTGTCAAAACTTTTTCTCTTTATTTAAAAAGTTTTGACAATATTCTAAGACACCCTTTACATATATTTTAGATCTGTTGATATCAGCATGTGAAGAAATATTTGATTTAGTTTGAACAAAAAATGTAATGCTATAATTATTATTAGCACCGCGTCTTACTACCCGTACGGATTATACGCACTTACGCTAATGTGTAATGAAAGGGTGATAGTGAGATGAAATGAAGGACCTACAGTTTAACGTGGGATCCGAACCACGGTGGAGGCCTGGCATTCCCCACATTCACAAGATGTCTTGTCAGAGGTGTAGGAAGGGCTTGGAAATCAGATAAATCTGTACCGGGACCGAGGATTTAACCCCGGACCCCAGCACAGAAGTCTGACACCTTACCCCTAGACCACCAGGTCACCCTGTATATATAATGCTATAAAAACTGCAAGATTACTCGCCCTACCTTCGGCCGCACCTTAACTGCTTCCGTTGTTAATTTATACCGAAACTTAGCAATCTTCTCTGTGAACTATGGCACATTTTACAAACAACTTAGGGCTATACCTTTTATTTAAAAATAATAGTTTGGATTTAATTATTTTTTTCACTCTCTTACAAATAATACTCACGTTGAGCGACTTTATTTACAATATTCAAAATAAAATCTTCCTGTTAATACACACCGCGAATCTCTTGTGACACCATTGATCTTGCTGCTTATACCTCAATTCTGAAAGTCAACATGTGAGTTTTGCGTCGTCTTTCCACCCCTCTACCGCGCGTCTTTAGCTCAAGTTGAATCATGGTCATGCGCATACGTTAACATTTCATCATGTTATAGGAAGAAGAAGCTAAAAACAATTTGTCTTAGAAAAATTTTAAATTTAGGGCAAGGTGATCTTTTAATGGCTCAATATGATCTCACTGAAATCTAATTTAGCTCGCGCTACCCAATAGCCCATCTCTTGAGGATGAATTCCTTTAGTCCCTTCATTGATTTACACATTTTCAGAATGTGTATGTATCTAAAAATTATTACGGCAAGTTGCGAGCTTAGTAAAATAAATTTGTAAAATATTATATATATCATATAGTGGCCGGAAAAGTTGGAAGTCAGGGAATTTTAAAATACAGTTAGGTTGTACGAGACACACTGTTATTCCTGTATAAAATAAATATTGCTTTTGCTTCTAGTTTGTTTCTACACATCCCGCTCCTAGTATTGATGTCAACTTAGTTTTGTTTGTACGCCGGCCATGCGGTGGTGTTGTAACATACTACATACCGCTTCTTCCTCGCACACGAAACAGTTTTCTAAACTCCCCTCGTCACGTTATGGTCAGCACGCGCGCAACTAGTGTCTCTTGTCGTGTCGGTATGCCGCGGACACGGCCTCATTTCTCCGACAAACATTGACAAACGCTGACCTTGACAAGTCATGCGGCACTAAACAACTTTGATTATTTTTGGGTATGTTTTTATCCATAGGAAAAAGGTGCGGGTTTGGTTAGCCGGTGAGGGAGAGGTCGGGGCTCGAATCCCAGACTGGCGTGTTGAAGTTTTTCCCGTGAATATTGTCCCACTCTTCTTTCATGCAAATACAGGTATACTTACTCTAAATTGTAACTTCCTCGGCCCTAATCTATGAGTGTAGTTAAATGTGGATAACCCGGATGAGTATCAAGACGCGGGGGGAAAAAATCAGAGGATTAATATTCTATACTTTGTTATTCTTAGAACGAAGATGTAAGTCTTGCCGTTGACGGGAGACCGGTATTAAAGTCCTACTGGATATAATGAATGTGGTTATTTTTAACTCCCTTCGCGTGAATTTGGGTACACTTCCTTGAAAATATCACCTTTCTCATCCCTACCACGTCAGTATGTTGTTGGTATTGATTGAATGCACACTCACAGTCGCATAGCTCTCTGATCTGACAACTTAATTGGTCAATAAATCTTATTTCACGTTCATACGCTGTATCTTTGTGTTATTGTTCACCTTTCCGCTGTGAGATATACAGGTGGCCATCGAGTCTGGACTCGTGGGCAAATATGCGTGTTTTCAATACATAAATACATGACATTACATTACATCACTTGTTCAATGTGCTGTCTCTTATTGACAATGCAAAGTTCCACTTTGTGAGCAAACTTATTATGAGCTCGGTCCATTATCTCCATTAATGTTCGCACAGACCTCCATGATGCGTTGCTGATATTATTGTTGTTGTCCAGCTTTGCCTACATAATGTGTCCATGCTAATGGCCACCTGTATATCTTTCTTTTTAAATGTTATTTTTTCAACGCTTTAGCTATAATATTGTAAATATATTCACAACAAATAGTACACATTCGTAAAATTGCTATTTTTACTCTAAATAGCCACATTCCTGTTCTACTTTTAGTAATTATTTTTTAGCACTTCCGTCCGATTATATGCATATGTGCTAGGGAGTAAGAAGGTTGAATTTATAGGAATTGTCACCGGATTTACGGGGACGGAGAGTGTAAAACCATATAGGAAAACCAACCTCGATACCAAACCGGGATTCGAACCCTAATTCCCCCGCCATAGGCAGTTCAGTCTAATATTGTGAGGTTGATGCCTTAAGTAGTCTCATTTTTTAATATTCAATGTATGAAATATGTCCATATACCATAAAATATTTGTATTTCCTCTTCTCCCATAAATGATCAAAACAATATTATGAATACCAAACAGTTTATTTCCTTCATCAACACAGATACACCCGCCTCGGTGGCGTGGTTGGCTAACGCGCTTGTCGTGTTGAGCTCGACTGCTGAGGACGGGATGATCTAGGTTCGAATATCGGTCGGGTGAACTAGAGTGTTTTTTCCTAAATGAATTTCCACTCTCCCTCCACGCAAATGTGGGCTCACTTCCTCTAAATTCAACCTTCCCTATTCCTAGCTCATTATCGTAATTAGTACTTAAACATATAACTCGAACTGGTAGTAAGACGCGGTGCTAATTTAAAAAACACACATAATAAATAGTGCATACTTCACATAATACGTAATGCCGCAGTAGAAAACAAACTTTCAAATATTTGTGTTGATATTATGTCAATATTGAAAAAATCGTAGAACATTAAACGATATCGTCAAATTCTAAAACTGGTTAAATTTAGCTTAGAGATGTGTCGATTAGTTTTATTAATTTTTATGAATTTTAATATGAGAAATTATAGAAAACAAGGGGTTTACTTTACTAATAATTAGTAATTATTACCACTTTAGAAAATAAAAATCTTAGCAAAATGTTAACTTTTTGCAATAATGCGTTCATTATAACACTCACATATCCAGTTAAAGTGATAAATTAATGGTCTGGGGACTGGTTGAAAACTTTGTTCTATAATAATGTTGGGCAAATTCGCAGTTAAACAATATAAGAGTTCTTAAACTCTTTTTTTTTCTAATTTCCAATTATTTAATCTTGAATATCCTAAAGGATTCGACAGGACCTCCCCCCACGTATAACCCGTGAGAGCTGTGATCCTTGTATTACACTGGATATCATCGCCGAGGCACCCACATGGATACTATTAGGAAACAGCGTTGTGGTGGTCAATCTACCCTCAAATTGAAGACAACCCCGGCACAGATTTATCTGATTGCCAAACCTTTCCTTCACCTCTGACAAGACGTGTATTTATAATACAAGTCTCGCAACGCTGCTTAGACGATGTTGCCAGATGGCCACACCACCTTTAGACATCCCTCGTGGGTGTTCTTGGGACTGAAGGAAGCGCACGCCGCATTCCCGCCGAGAGAAAGCCGGACTTGAATGAGCATACTCGTAGCTAGGACGGGATTTTGGGAGGGAAGGATTGATAGGACCATGGGAAGACTTAAAATACGTCCCAAACCCAAAGGGGCTAGAAATGGAGGAGAATATTCTTAGGTTGTTTTTTTTGCGCTACGCGTTTTACCACCACACATTTACACTATAGTTTAAAGATAAGGAAAGGGAGAATTTAGAGGACGTATACCCGCATTCGTGTGGAAGAAGCGTTAGGGAACCATTTATAAAAAATATCTCACCTCATTACATCCGGTGGGGATACAAACCCGACCATCCCGTCACCAAAAAACCGGCTAGCTTTTGTACGAATGCCCATCGTTATGGTTCTATTCGGTGCTCCCGAACACGGACATAGGCTATATTTTATTACTTAATTAGGTTCCTGTTGAATAGTAGTGCGAGCTATCGTCAATCCTTGCTGCTATCAGCAATCGTGAAAAACTTGTACTTGCTCAAGGATATCACAGTTTGTTTGTTTTTGAAACACTCTAAGCACAAACGCATACGTAGTAAATATGAGTTCAACTCTTTATCTAATTTAAAATGTGATTTATCAAGAAACGGTGCAAAGACCTTGATGGTCTTGGGATAAAGTGATCGCCACAGGACCCAATGTTCGTAAGTTCAAACCTAACCGGGGTCGATGGATTTTTCTCAAGTTATAAAAATCGATTACACATCTTCTTTCGGAGGAAAGTAAAGTCGCCGGTCCCGTGTCGATGGTGGTGGCGTGTAAAATAACCCTGGAAGATATGTTAAAATACCTTTCTCGGCAAAATTTGTAGGCCCTTTCGTTCTCGCTCAGAGAAATAAGTTGGTTCAGAAAGTGCACATTAAATACCTAGTTATTATAAACTAAAATATTACAGCATGACCAAATTTATTTTCTTATTCTTTTTGTTGGCTTAAGGTAAAGTACCTTAAGATTAAGCTTATTTAATTTAGATGACTCCCACGCTTGCAAGGGCGTCACACTGTAGTCTTGTTTGGTTCGTCGGTGGCGGCTCGAATCTCTACCGTGTGTAAGTAACTAAGGTTCACTTCCATTTTACACATGAGCACACACACACTCACAAAAGATTTTCAAAATGGTTTTCCATTCCTTCCACGAGAATGCGAGTACACCTCCTATTAATATAACCTTCCCAATCCCTAAAACCATTACAGTAATTAGTACATTAGCGTATAACACAAACGGGTAGTAAGACACGGTGCTAAACAAATTTAATAAATCTCATATATATGTAAAATAGGTGTAAATTGTTGATGCACAGGTTATATTAATAGGAGGTGTTTATATAATGGTTTTGACTTGTCAATGAACAAAAGTTAACTTTAACCAGAATTATTTAAAATCAAAATTAATTCTCTGCAAACATAAAAAACTTTTTTAGATTAAGCAACAAATATAACTTGCATACATACATATATAAATACATATATACATGCATTCATGCATGCATACATGCATACATATATACATATACATATATACATACAAACATATATACAAACATACAAACATACTCAAGTCATTCCCTTACGGGGTATACTGTGCACACTGCATATACTGGGCTGATATCATGTCACTTTTCTCACTTTTATTAACTTTTTTTAGTAAAAAAGATATATTTGATCTTCTTTAAAAAGTCATTACTGTCCGTAATGTTTTCTATATCAAACTTAGTTTTTTCTGCCATTATTTATGATGTGAAGTCTGCTATGTGAAGATTAAAGTGATTGCAAATAACAAACTTGAGTGTGTGCCGATCATAAGAGATGTCTAGCTTAGCGCAAAGCGCATATCAACATTATATAACAGCTACCTTGTATTGAAGAGGGGTAAAATGTTAAAATGATTTAAAAATCTGAAGAGAAGAAAAACAAAGTTGCAAAAGAAGAAATCCAAACAAAACTGATCAAAGAAAGTAGAACTATTCAGGATCGAGAAGAGAAATTAGAACTAAAACGAAAGGAAGAAGAAAGAAAACGCTCAGAAGCTTGGAAGAAGTGGAATTAGCACAGGATATTCTAGAAGGTGTTTCAACGGTAAGAAAAGAAGAAGAAAAGAAAAAAAAGCAGCCTATTAAATCCAAAGGTCACTAGAAAAGAGTAGATCAGCCTTGTTCACTTCGTTTTTCAGCAAAAGAACAAAATAATAATTCTTGAACCAAATTATTTCTTGTATATTTTGTATTTGTGGGGCTATATATTAACGGGTTTAATAATTTTATATAATGTATTTACTAAGTGTAAAATGTACATGTGACATTGTAATTAAACTAATTTGGCTATATCTCATCCAGGATCAAAGTTGGGTTTTTTTTATTGATTAAATCTTGAAATTTTATTTCAATGCATAGGTATTAAGAACGATTCTAATTACCTTAATCTAAATTTGATCTTAGCCGGTCATCCATGGTTGGGGACATTAAGCATAAAAAGCTTTTGTATTTGATTTTAGTCACTTATTAGTCACTTTTATCACCTCTTTTGATGTCCAAAAGTGTTATCAGCCCTGCATAGAGCTCAAAAAACAACTCCGTACTTAATCCATCCCTACTAATTTTCTCCACCCTTCCCTATCCTTACATACTCCGTTTGCTTCAACAATATTCATACACTGAGTCATACATGCTATTTTATTCTTAAAACTCTTAATATTTCTCTTTTTCACACTTACGTCTACCACGCCACATCCTGAAGGGCCTACCCCTTCCTTTTTGTCCACACACTCTACCTTCATATATTTGCTTGGTCACTTGATCCACACTCATCCTCTCAACATGCTCAAACCAAGGTAACACTCTTCTTTTATATTGACCCATTGGATTCCCTTTCAAACTACACTCCTTCAGCACCCATTCATTACTGACTGTGGCCATACGAGTTTTTCCACACACATTTCTTAAATATCTCATTCCAACAGCATTCACCTTGCTCTTGTGTTTCTCCTGACAAACCCACGCTTCAAATCCATAAAACAATGTTAACATAACCTTTGGTGTTAGTTAACACACTTATAAACCACCATCTTTGCCTCTTTAGATATTACTTCATTCTTTGCAATAGTCCACATAAGCCAACTACTTTCCGAGATGCATTCACCCGTCTGTCGATTTCACCATATATCCTTCCATTTTTATTGAACATTTTGCCCAGATACACAAAATCATTCCATTTATACTAAGTTGACAATCATTTCGTGATTCATTCTTATCAAAAACTATCACTTTAGTTTTGGAGACATATGAAGATCCATTTCACCCGTCACCAGATTCAAACGATGTAATACATTCTGCAGGTCACTTTCATTCTCAGCCATTATCACAGCTTCGTCTGTGTATAACAGTTCTCTTACATTCACATTGTCCACCAACTGCGTCCTCACAAGTAGCCTTCATACACTTAAGTAGATAGTGGGGCGTATGGCCCCAATTTGACCTTTGACCCCAATATGTGTGACGTAATCATTGCGTGTTATGTTGCAACATCCTGTTTGAGTACCGTGACCTACTTTCCTCTGATTGGCTGCTATAAATAGCCTCCTTCCCCCACCAATTTTGACCTGCTTTCCACATCCGCCTCCCACATTGGTTCCTCTGTCACAAGGCTCAGCCTTCCCCCCAACCCTGGCGCCAGTATGTCGGCCCGACAAGACAAGAATAGATATTGAGGTTATTGCCTAGGGCATCTGGTTTTCCCTGGTGCCAAGTTGGCGGGCAGACAAGACGAGTTGAGACAAGAATAGATATTGAGGTCAATGCCCTAGGGCAACGGGTTTTTCCCTGGCGCCAGTATGTCAGCCCGACAAGACAAGAATAGATATTGAGGTCATTGCCCCGGGCAACGGGGGTTTTCCCTGGCGTCAGTTTGACGGAGGCTCGGCACGAAGCTTGCGCTATGGCTGAACAAGCCTAGAATGAACATCGGCTCTTCTGTCCCGGAACAAGCAGCATGAACCTTGCGCTATGGTGCTTTGTGGTAGAGTGTGGTATTTTGTTCCAGAGACCCCCCTCCCTCCTTCACCACCCTGACGCCATGTTTGAGTGACTACTTTCCTCTGATTGGCTGCTATAAATAGCCTCCTTCCCCCACAATTTTGACTGCTTTCCACATCTTTACCGTTATTCCCCCAACCCCTGACCTACTTTCCCCCCCCCTACAACCCCAAAGGGTTGGGAAAAAAGGGTCGCCCCCCTCAAAATTTGGGTTTTTCCTAAAAAGAAAATCATTGCTGTTAGTCGCTTTTTTAATCTCAATTTGAAAAAAGGGGGGGCCTGGGAAAATCCCAGTTAGGGGCCATTCCCCAAAAAGGTTCCAAAAATTTGGTTTTTTGGTAGGTCTGTAAAAAAGTACGGTGCAGGTATCCGTCCAGGACCGGGAAAACCTGGAAACCTCGGTTTTTTACAAAAAAAAGGGGGGGGCCCCCGGGGTAAAAACATTTTGGGATCCAGCAAAGGGTTTTTTTTCCTATGCGAATTAAGGGGTGTTTGTGCAATCTCCCGGGGTTTTGCCAGGGGGGGGGCCTCGGGTCCAAAATTTGGGGGCCCGTACCCCCCCGTCACAAGTTTTTTTAAAATTTGGGTTGTTTGGTGCTTCTGTCGAAATGCATGGTGAAAAATTTTCCCCACCCGCCTTCAAAAAGGGGAAACCCCGGGGTTTTTTTCCCCTTGAGTAATCTTTGGTGTTATGTCCCCCCCGGCCCCCGGGTTGGGCGGGCAGAAAGAAAATAATGAATCGAGGTCATTCCCCTGGGAAACGGGTTTTTTTCCGGGCGCCATTGTCGGGGGGAAAAGAAAAATAGAAATTGAGGTAAATTCCCCCGGAAAAAAGGGGTTTTTTTTTGGGGGGCGCCAGGTTCCCGGGCAAAATCAATAATAGCTATTGAAAAAAATTTGGGGGGAAATTCCCCAAATTAGCTTTTTTGTCAATAGCTTTTTTGTCTTGTTTTAAGGCCCGGGTTCGATTCCCCCCCCAGGTGTCTTTTTCAATTTTCGGGATATGATATCTAAGAGGGCTATCCTCCCAAAAAATGCATAGTTTGTTTTGGCATTGATTTTTTATATGCAACCCCGGGGGACAATTAATATATAATTGTAAAAGGGCTTTTTAAATTTTCCAATACCGAGCGGGTTTTTTCCCGTTGTCTGATGGGGTCTTTGTAATCACGTGTTTAAAGGGGAGTTTTGCCGCCCCATCTTTGCCCCCCCCCTTTAAAAAAAATTTTTGAGGAAGAAGCCCATGGGCAGGGGAACAAACCCGGATAGTCAGTGGAAAAGGAGGGGCTTTATAACCGAACCCCCGGGTTCGATTCCCCCCCCCGGTGTTTTTTTAAATTTTTTTCAGGATTTTAAATTTTAACCCAAAAATCTAATTTTTTTTTGATTATTCGATTTTACATTTTTGTTATTTTAAAGTGATATGGTTCGTTGAAACAAAAAAAAAATTTTTAACTTTCGAAAAAATTATTTATTTTTTAAAAAAAAAAAACCCAAAAGAAAAAAATTTTATAAAAAATCTTGAAATTTTATTTTAAATTAATTGTTGTGAAATAAAATTTTTTGACTTAATATAAAACATTTAACTAAACTTTTTTGTTACTTAAACAGAAACCCCAAATTTTTTTAAATTGGGAAAAAAATTTTGATTAAAATAATAAATTTACTTTTAAAAAAAAAAAAACAAAAAAACAAAATTTTTTAAAAATTTAAAAAATCAAAAAATTTTTTTTGATATAAAAATATTTTTTGTTTTACAAAAAAACACAAGTAATAAATTAAAAAATCTTAAATTTTTTTTAAAAATAAATTGTTGCCCAAAAAAATTTTTACGGGGAAAATAATATTTGATTTTAAAAAATTTTTTCTTTTACAAAAAAAAAATTTTTAATCACTTATGAGGATTTTAAAATTTTTTTAAAAATTAAATTTGTTTTATTTTTTAAAATTTAAACTAAAAATTTTTCCCCCCCCCCAAAAAAAGCCTCCATAAAAAATTATGAAATTGAAAACTTTTAAATTTTAAGTTTAAATCTGATAATTAATTTTGTTTGATTATTAAAATTTACTTTTTATGTTTTTTAAAAGTGTTATGAGCTTTCGTTTTTTCCCTTCTTTCCCTGGGGGGGCGTTTTACAACGTTTTATCACCCAAAACTATGTAAAAAAAAAATTTGTTTTAAAAATTAATTTTTTAAAAATTTAACATATTTTTTATAAATTGTAATTTTTTTGCAAAAAAAGAATATATTTGTAAACATTTAAAATTGATATGAAATTTTTTAAAATTTAATAAACCATCTGTTTTAATTTATTAATTTGGGGTTTTGTTTAAATCAAATTTTTTTCCCCCCTATGACACTTGTTCTCAATTTTTTCCCTTTTTTCCCATCATTGATGGGGGGATTTGAAATTTTTTAAAAAAAGGGTTTTTTTCGTAATCATTTCCATGGGATGAAATTTACCTCCTTTCCCAACCCCCTGTTATAGAGGGGGTTTCTTTTTGCACCCTTTGGGTTACGGGGGGCATTGCCCCCCTTTTTAAGAACCATTTTTTGGGGGGGGGTGCTAAACCCCCCTTGGAAAGCCACTGGGCTTAGCCCCTCCTGAGCTTAGGGGGGGGTTTTCTGGACGGGACTTTTTCCCCGGGGGACCCTTGTTGAACCCATTTGCGCGGTATATGTGTTTTAATGGTTTCAAAATATGATGGGGGAAAAGGAAAAGGGGGGCTTGTACGATTTTTGATGGCTGAGTCTTACTATTTTCGTGTTTAGCAAAAGACTTTTTGGCCCTTGGGGCCCGCTAACTCGTAGATAAAAGATTTTTTTATAGTACACAAATGAAAAAAAATAAAAGATAATTAATTTTTGTAGTTAGCCATTAAAAAAAATTTAAAAAAAGCCCCCAAATTAAAAAGGGGGGCCCCCTTCGAGCATTGGAATGCTTCAGCGTTTTTAAAAAAGGGGCCCGGGGTTTTTTGGGGTTTTTTTTTTTACCAAATTAAAAATAACCCCAAAAAAGAAAAAAAGTGGGAACATGTTATCTAGTACCCCAAAACCTTTAAAACTTGAAATTTTTAAAATAAAAAATAATTTAAAAATATCGAAATTTTTTCATTTTTTATTTGGGCCCTTTTTAAATATATTTCCAGTTCTGAGACGAGGGTAATATTTAATAACCCAAATAAACCTTCAAAACAAATTAAGCCATTTTTTGTAAGGTACAAAAAAAAATTTTAAAGTTTAATTCAAAAATTCCTTTTGGGGTTTTGACGGTCAAAGCTAATGTTTTTTCCCCTCATTGGCCACCCCTTTCCCCCCCCCGTCTTTTTTTTGGGGAAAAGTAAAGAATGGGAAAAAAAGGGGAAAGGCATTTTTGACCCCTTTGGCGCGCTCTTTTGTTGATGTCTCCCTTTTTCCCCTTTGGGTTTGGGTTGAGCAAAAACAGGAAAAGGAAAAATTTTTAAAATAATGGTTTTTTAAAAAGGGTTTTTTAAAATAAAAATATCGTTATAGCTTTTATTGTAAAGAAATGAAAAATTTTTTTTAAAAAAACTGCCTTTTTTCCCAAACCCGTTGTGTACGTTCCCTTTTTAGATAGTTTTTTAATTATTTTAAAATAAAAAAATTTAAATTTTTTTTTTCAAAAAAATAAAATTTTGTTTTTTAAAACCCAATAAAAAATAAAAAAAGGGGCCCCCCCTTAAAAAGGGGAAAAAAAAAACTTCGATTTTTGTCCCGAAAAATTTAGGATGGAAAAAGGTTTTTTTTTGAGGACCCAAAGTAATCAAAATTTTTTTAAATTAGTAAAAAAATAGGTAGTTCATGTTAAAAGGTTCGTGTTTTTTTAAATTTTTTCCCTTTTTTGCCCCCTATTTTTCAGGAGGGGGGTTAAAATCCCGTCCGGAATTTTAAATAAGCTCCCCCCCGTGAAGAAAAAAAAAAATCTTAAAAAATTCTTTTTTTTTGTTTTAAAACTTTTTTTGTTTGGCCCCCCCTTTGGGACTGTAAAAAAAAAACTTTACAGAAGAAAATGGGGGGGAAAGTATTTTTTTTACTGTACGTAAAAAATTCCCAAAACAAGTAAAAGGAAAAATTTTTAAAATTTTTTTAAAAAATTGTTAATTTATTTTTAAAAAAAAATTTTTTTATTACCCCAAAAAAAAAAATTTTTTAATTTTTTAAAAAAAGATTAATTCTTCTGTTACGTGAAGGTTAAATTTAAAAGCATTTATTAAAATGTTCCCCCTGATTGGTTTTAAACGAAAAAGTTAAAAATCAGCTTTAAAATAAAAAAAATTTTGGAAAAATATTTAATTTATGAAAAGTGTGAATTTCCCTTTTTTAAATTTTAAAACAAACCCCTATTTTTTGCCCAAAAATTTTTGGGCAAAAATTGGGGGGTGTTTTTCAAGATATAAAAAGTTGTTTTTTATTGAAAATTTTCAAGAAATTTTTTGGGGGTTTTTAAAACCCTTTAAAATTTCAATCTTTATGAGCATTTTGTTTAAAGAAAGGGGTTTAAAATTTACAAAGTTTTGAAGTTTTTTTAAAATTATTGCTTTACATGGGGGGGTTTTGGGGAAAGTAGTTCCTTACCCAGTAATGTACCCTTTATACGTTGTATTTAAAGAACTTTTTTTGAGAAGCAGGTTTTAAAAAACATAATCGCCTAAATTTAAAAAATGTTTAGGATTGGTGTTTTTAAACTTTTTTTAAAACCCCGGGGGTTTTTAGTATCTTCGGGTTATACCACTTAAGCAATGTGTAGTGGTAGGGGATTGTGTGATGAAATGGGGGACCTACTTTAACGTGAAACCGAACCAGGGGGGGGGGGTGGATTCCTTACTTTCCCCCTTTTTTGTGATTAATCCCGTCTTGTCGGGGGAAAGGGAAAAGGGGTTTTGGAAATCAAAAAAAATCTGTCCCGGGCCCGGGGAAATTAACCCCCCCCCCCCCCAACCAAAAGGGTCTAAAACCTTTTCCCTTTAGACCACCGGTCACCTTTTTTCCCTTAAATGTTGAAAAAACTTCACAACTCCACCAAGGTGCATGAGGGGTTTTTTTTTTTAAAAAATTGTAAAATTTTTTTTTTGGGGTTTTTATACACGCAATGGAGGCATTTTTTCGATCAAATATTTCCTCCCCCTAGAAAATTATATTTTTTTTCGTACGTTTTTTTTTTTTAATTTAAGTTTTGTTTTAAAAAAGTAACAAAGGTTTTTTTAAAAAACCAAAATTTTGTTATTAAGTCTTAAGAAATTAAATTTTAAAATTTTAAAATTTTTTCACATTAATTTAAAATAAAAATAAGGTACGGGGAATTTTTAGCAATTATTGCTACAAGGGTCAAAAAAAAAAGGGGAAAAAAGAACGCGCCTTTCCCCAAATTTTACCCCCGGGGCGAGCGAGGGGGAAAAAGGGGCGCCACACACGATAAAAACAGTGCAAATCTAAAAGCGATGATCCTAGGGCCCTTTTCCCCCCTACGCACCCCATTGTCTCAAGAAATGGACGCCGGAACAGGGGAAGGCCTAGGCCTTGATGAATTTCCAACGCCCCCAGTCCCCCGCATTCCCCCCCCCTTTTCCCTGTGTTTAAACGGGGATCCCCCCCCTTTGGGTTTTTAATTCCCTCTCGAAATGTTGATAGTTGCGCCATAAAAGGGAAGTTTACCAAAAATAGCAGCCATTTTGGGATTGGCCGGACATTGACGGGAAACTTAGGTTAAAAAGGAAATCATAAATGTAAGGGAAAAAATTTTTTTTCGGCTTTTAAAAAAAATTTTTATGTTTTTTTCTAAAATTCCTTTTGGTTTAGTTTTTTATTGTTATTTTTCCGTCTTTTGTGAATTTTAAATTTTTTTTACTAAATATTAAAAAACTTCCTTATGTTCGGGATGGAAAAAATTAAAGGGTTTTTTCTTATAATTTCAAAGAAAAAAGGGGAATTTTTTTAAAGGGGAGTTTTGAATTTTTTTTAATGTTTGGCCCCAAAATTTTTTTATCAATTTGGGGGCAGTTTTTTAAATTTAAAATTATTTTTCAAAGGGTTGTTTTTAATATCCCTTTTAAAAAGGTTTTTTTAAAAAATTTGGGGCCCTTTAAAGATTTATTGTTGGGGAAAAAGGGACGTTGAATTTTTTTTTTCTTTGTTTTTTAGGTTTTTAAAATTTTAAATGGGGTTTTTTTTTTAACTTGGGGAAAAAATTTTTCAAAAAAAAGTTCCTTGGGAAAAAAGGTGGGCAGATTGGGAAAAAATTTTAAAAAAAATTTTTTTTTTTTTTATTTTTAAGGGGTTAAAAAGGAAAATTTTCCCCCAAAACGGGTTTTAAAAATTTGGGGGAATTTTTTTCTAAGTTTTTTTTTTCTGTAATTTACTTCCCCCCCAAATTTTTTTTTGGGGATTTCCGGGAAAATTTTTGGGGGAAAAAGGGTCCTTTGGGGGGGAAAAAAAGGGGGAAAACTTTTAAAGGGGGCAAAAAAAAACAAAGGGAAACAAATTTTTTAAAACGTTAGTTTCAAAATTTTTTAAATCCAACAAAAAAAAAAATTCAATTTTGCCAAAAAAAAATTTTTATTTAAGTTTTTTTTATTTTTTTCGCCATGTTTTTTAAGTAGACATTAAAAAATTTTTAAAAAACTACTATAAAAGAAAGTTTTGTAAAAAACAATAATAAAAAGTTGTTTTTTTTTCAGCTTTTTCGTATTGTTAAAAAAAAAAAAAAAAAAATATGCTTTGATTCTTTGAAGAATGATATGTTCTTGAAAAAAGAGGGCAAAAAAGAAAAAAAAAGCAAAGTTATTAAAAAATGAATTTTTTTTTATTATAATTATGCCATTTTTCCTTAGGTTTGATACATAAAATTTTTGTTGCCCTTTTTTTAAATTCCCCTTTGTCCGTCGTTTTTAAAACTAAATTGGTACTGGGGAAAAACAGGGGGATTCCCCCCCTTTCTAGGAGAGGGCTTTTGTCCCCAAAATATTTTCAAACAAAAAAAATTAATATTGTTTCATTCGCACCCTATTTTTTAAATTTTTTTAAAAAAATTAAATTTTTTTTTTTTTTTTTAATCCCCCTAAATCTAGAGTTTTGGGGTTTTCAAAATTTATTTTTTTTTTAAATTTTTAAAAAATTAAAATTGTTAGTTTTTTTTTAAAATTTAAAAAATTTTATTTTTCAATAATTAATATTTTAAAAACCCCCTTAAAAAATTTAAAAACCGTATATTTTTTGCAATTTTATTTTTCCCTTTCAATAAAAAAGCTCAGGTAATACATTTTTGTTGAGATTTTTGAAAACCCATGGAAAAAACCAAAATTTTGGGAAAAATTTTAAGGAAAGCTTTGCGAATTTTTCCCCCAAATTTTAAACCAAATTTTTTTCCCCCATTATATTCAATTTTTGAATAATTTGGTTATGAAAAAAACCATTTTTAAAAAAATATGAATTTTTTTTATGATTTTGTTTATTGATGTCAAAGACCAAAAAAAAAACAACTCTTTCGGAATTGTAAAAAAAGGCTTTTTTTAAAATTTTTTTTTTAAAATTTTTAAATTTTACCCTTTTTAGGCTTTTTTATTTTGTAGTTTAATAATTATAAAAAAATCATTTTTTTAAAAAGTGCCTTATTTATCCCCAGGTTGCTTTGTAAAGACAAAAGATTTTTACTAACAGAGGTTTGGGAAAAAATTCATGAACCACAAAAAAACCTTTTTATGGGAAAAAAATAAAAACTTTTAGATTGCAAAAAAATTTTCTCCCTTTTTTTAAGAAAAGGGGGTTTTAAAAAAATTTTTTAGCGTTCTAAATCATTTTTTTGTGGCATAAAGCGTTAGAAAAACCTCGCTAGTTATTTTGTTTTTTATGATCCCTAATAATATGACTGCTTGTCCCAAATTTTTAAAATTTTTCTCCCATTTTTTATTTGACCCCAAAATTAAAATTTCACCCCAAAAAGGGATTTTAATGTGGGGTAGGGGTCCCAAAATGGGTTCAGGGGGGGCCAAAGGGGCTTTCGAAAGGGAATTGGGGCCGTGAAGTAAATAAAACCCCTTTTTTTTAAGTTATCTTTTTTTTTTTTTTTTTACTTATATTAAAAAAAAACGTATTTACATTTTTTTTAAAAAATTTTTTTTTCCAATTTTTTCGACAAATTTTTATTTTTTAATTGGTTTTTTGAATTTGTAAGTTTTTTTTTTCACCCTGTTTTTGGGGGGGGTTTGGGTTCACGGCAATTTAATTTGGGTTTAGGGAGAAAGCGAAATGTTAAGGGTGGGGGAACCCCTCTTAGAAAATTTTATGTTTGTGTGGGGGGGAAATTTTAGGGTTACTTTTCTTTCTAATTGTTGCCCAATAATATATTTTAATAAAAAATTTTGGGTTTTGTTGCAAAAATATTACCTACTCCCCAAAAAACCCGGGGGGGGGATTCTGTGAAGGAATTTTTAAGCAGGGGCGGGGCTAAGGGTTTTTGTCCAACAGATTAATTTTCCCATCCCCCCAATCAGGTGGTGTATAAATCAATCCCAGCTTTTGTTGACGTTACAAAAATTTTAAAAAGTTACAAACAAAACCTACCCTCCCTTCACTGTAAAAAAGGGTTTTTTGATAGTCATAAACGAACTATAAAATTTTGTAAATTTTTTAAAATTAATTTTGTATCAAAAATTTAAAAAAACAAGAATTACTTTTCCCAAGATTTTTTGTATATACGTAAAAAAAATATTTAAATAAAAAAATACCCAAACCCCCCACGGGGGTTTTTTGCCCCTTTTTGTTTTAAAAAAAAACGTATTTAACCCAAAAATTAAAATATATGTGAAAAAAAAATAAAATACTCTAAAAAAACCCCAAAAAAAAATTGCACTAAAATTCGTAAAAAAAATTTTTTTAGTCCCGGTTTTAAATTTTTTTAATTTTTTTTTTAAGGGAATTTTAAAAATTTCCTTTTTTTTTTTAGTTTGGACCCAAAAAAAAAGTTAATATTTTGGTCAAAGGGTTTACATTCCATTAAAATCCTATTTCCGGTTTAAAAAAAATTTTAAAATTTTTTTGGTGTTGAACATTTCATGCCATTGATTGTATTAAATTTTTCATTTTAAATTTTTTTCCGTAAAAAATGAAAAATTGACTTTGAGCCCAAAATGGATCAAGATCATTTTCTTACAAAAAATTTTTCCCCCCGGGGTTTAAGGGGAAAAAAAACCCCCCCCTTTTTGAAAGCTTTCAATATTTTTAAATTCTCCATGGATTTTGGGGGAAATTTTTTCGTTAAAACTTAAGTAGTATTCTTTTCAAAAATATAGTCCAAAAAATTTTTTTAATTGGATATATTTTTCCCAAAATCCAGAAAAATGTTGGTTTTATAAAAAATATATGCAATAAAATTTTTTATTTTAAAAAAATAAATAAATTTTTTTTTGAAAATTTTTTTTTCTAATTTTTTTGCGGGATACGGAAAAAATTTAAGTTTTTGTAAATTCTTAAAAGCATTTTCCCGGGAAAATTAAAAAAATAATTTATTTATAAAAATTTTCCAATCAAGGGTTATAGAAATTTTTTTCAAAATCGTTATGCAATTTTTAAAAAAACCCCTTTTTTCCCCCCTTTTTTTTCCTTTTCAAAACTACTCTTTTAAATTTTATGTTGTAATAGACAAAAGAAAAACGGGTTTTAAAGAAAAATTTTTTTTTTGGGTTTGGGGGGGCTGAAAGTCGAATTCCCCCCCCAAAATTTCAGTTTAGTTTTTTTTTTTCGTTCGCCAAAAACTTAAAAATTTTTTTTTTTGAAAAGTTTAAATTTTAAAATATTTATTTACGTAAGTTGGGAAATTTTTTGTTTTAAAAATTTTTTTTCCCATAAAAATTTTTTAAATTTTAAATTTAAATAATATTTGTAATGATAAGTTTTCATATTTAAATGTTTAAGAGATATGATAAAAAAAAATAATTTTCGCATCAGCCCCGGGCCCTTAAAAAATTTTCCCCATTTTAAAGGGATTTTTGTTTAAATATTTTTAAATTTAAAAAAAAAATTTTAAAAAAAATGTTAGACCCCTTTTTGAAAAAATCAATTTTTTTCTTTTTTTACCTTCAGAAAAAATCCCCTTAAATTTTGGGGGTAGTTGTCCTTCCAAAACCCCCCGGGGAAACATTAAAAACCCTAGAACCAAAAGTTTAAGCCGGTCGGTAAAATATTTGGGGGGCTTAATTGGGGTTTTTAAAAAGCAGACGGGGGGAAAATTAAAAAACCTTTTTTTTTTTCAGGGAGTCATGAAACCCCAAGTTAATCAAAAAAAAGTTGTTTTTTTTTCCCCGTTCCCCCTCCCCTTTTTACCTGAAAAGGGGGAGAAAGAAAAAAATTTTAAAAATTAAAAAAAGTTTTTCCCCCAAAATTTTTTAAGTATTAATTTGAAAAAGGCAACTCCCCTGAGGCCCATTTGTTTTTGCCCCTTATCCCCCCCGTCTATGTAAAATTTTGGGGAAAGTTTTTTTAAAAAATTCCAAAATTATAATATATTAATTTATATTTTATATTTAAATAAAAATTCTTTACTATGTTAAAAAAAAATTTTGGTCTATCCCCTTATTTATAAAAAATCTATTTTAAAATTCAATTTTCAACTTTCCCCCTTTTTAAAACCTCAAACCCCCTTGCTTTTTTGGGTTGCAATAGTAGGTAAATTTTAAAAAATTTTAGGGCTTTTTTTCACCTTTTTTGGGTACCATTTGGGAAAGGATTTTCGCTCCCAAAGGGCGGGTAACGTTATTTGTGAAGAAACGGGGGGGGGGGGCCGAAAAAAAAAGGGGTTTTTTTTAAAAGGGTTGCTTTCCCCCCCCACCCCCTACCTTTTTTTACCCCTCTTCAAAAAAAAAATTTTTAAAAATTGGGGTTTCCCCCAAAATTTTTTGTAAATTCCCCCTCCAAAAATTTTGGAAAAAATAAATTATTTTTATGCTTTGGAGAAGTCCCCCCATTTTTTTTTTTTTTTTTTTTTTTAAATTTTTTTGATTCTTTAAAAGCCTTTGGGGGGGGCCTCCCCCTTTTGTTAAAAAAGTTAATTTATTTTTTTAAAAAGTTTTTTAAATTACCCCACCGGGGCTTTTTTTAATGGATGTTTTTAGAAAAAATTTGGGGGGTCTTTAAACCGGGTTTTTTTAAAAATTTTTTGTGTCTGAAAAAAAAATTGGGGAATTTGACCCTTTTTTTTGAAAAATTTTAAAAAAAAGCCCCTTACAGCAGGGGCGTACACAAAGGGGGGCCGTGGGTCCAACCCCTTCCCCCCCCCCCCCTTTTTGAAAAACTTAAAGGTAAATAAAAGTTTAAAATTTACAAAAAAAAGATATGTGGTGGATCCAGGTTTTTTCAAGGGGGGGGGGGGGGGGCACCCCCCAAAAGCAATCCCTTTTTTGGAAACCCAAAAAAATGGGGGGCCCCCCCCGTAGTTTTTTTTTCCCCCCAAAAAAAAATTTTTTTAAAGTAAAAAAAGGGGATTTTTTTTTATTTTTTTCCCCAATATTTTGGTTTTAAAACTTTTTTGGGGTTTAAAAAAAGTTTTTTTGGGTTTGGTTGCCATCTTTAATTTTTTTTTTTAAAAACCACTTTTTTCCTTTGTGTTTAAAAATTTTTTAAAATTTTTAAAAAAAAAAAATAATTTTCAAAAAAAAAATTTTCCTAATTAAAATTGTTAATTTTAGAAAAAATACGAAAAAAAAAAATAAAATAGTATAAAAACCGCTGTTTTTACACAAAGGAGGGGTGAAATAGGGGGGATTGGGGGGGAAAGGGGTTCGGGTTAAACAAGGTGAAGATGTTTTTTTCAAAACCCCTTGGGAAACATATCTGGAGGAAGACAGCCCCCTTCAATCCTAAATTTAAAATTTTTGAAAAATTCAAAGGGGGGGGGGGGGGGGGGGTTTTAAAAATACCCCTTTTTTCCCCAAAAAACCCTTTTAACCCTTGCTGATGTGGCATACCCAACGGGTTTAAAAGGGTGTCAATCTGTATAGCCTTGAAGGTTTTGTTCAAAGTATGAATTTTAAATTAAAAATAATGTTTGGGTTTTGGATTTTTAATTGTAATTCTGTATTTTTGGATCCCCCCCTAGAAAAATTTAAATTACTTCCACTGTATATTTTTGAAAAAAGGTTTTTTTTTAGAAACTTTTTTGGAGTTCGATTTTTTTTTTAAAATTTCCCCAAAAAATTAACTCTATTTTTTTTTAAATTTTTTTAAAAACAATAAAAATTCAAGAAAAATTTTCTAATACCCCCCTTTTTTGTGAAAAATAAAATTTTTAAAATTTTTTTTGGACTCAAAAAAAAACCACACTCCCCCCCCCCCAAACCCCGTCACCCCCCCCCCCCCTCTTTCATTATTTTTAATTTTTATGACCCTCACTTCGATTACCTTTTGCCCAGTATGTTTGTAATCAATTTTAAGTCTCCCTAAAAAAAGCCAAAAAAAACGCAAAATAGCTTGAAAGGGGCTCCAATATTAATAAATTTCTGTCCCCCTTGCGTGGAAAAGTTTAAAATTTTATTAATAAAAAGTTTATCCACAGCCCTTTTTTTAAACAAATAGGGGTGCTTTATCAAAAACGTTCCTTTTTTTTTTCCCCGTCAGCTAAAATTAATCGAGGAAATTAATTAAGGGGTTTTAAAATGGTTAACTTGCCCAAAATTAACCGATTACCCATGTAACTTTTACCTTTTTTTTTTTTTTTTTTTCAAAACCCCTTTTTCTCCGATAAAAAATCTAAGGGGGGGTTTGGGTGTAAAGGGGGGGTGATGGAACTTTATACTCCTCGGTTACGCCCCTGTTATCAACTAATTGGGTAAATATAAATTTGGTCTACACGTGTTTAAATTTTATTTATAGTTAAAATTCTTTTTTTTCCCAATAAAAAAGGATTCTTATCGAACACGTGGGTCATTTTTTATCTTTAATTAAGGTGCCGTGTTTTCGAAAAATAAGTTGAATATTATTTAAATGGAATTGTTCCATATTCCTCTAGTAAATCGTAGTTACCCAAATAAAGCCTAGCTAAATTAAGGCTTAACACAATTCAAAATAAGTTTATATATATATAAAATATTATATATATATATAATAGAGAGAGAGAGAGAGAGAGACCTAATTTAATAGGAGGATAATATATTGGGAAACTAAGTTTTATGGCAAACGTATATTTACTCACTGGGACTCTGAATAAATAGTTGGTTAAAATAATCATTTAACGAACCACGATCTCCCGTCACCGTCCTAGTTGCTAGAGTATATATACGCTGACATTATTCATAGTAAAATGTATCCGCATTTGAATGAAGAGAGGTTGGGAAACCTACCCAGTAGAAAACCGCTAGAATTACAATAAAAACTCTCCGTCGACCATGTCATATTTTCGGTGCTAAGTTTTATTTATTTTATTTAGAGTATATATAAGCATGACATAAACATTTACACTAAACAGTAACAAGAAATTAATGTTCGCAAAAATATGTGTGTGCATTGTGACTTACTAGCCATTCGAAGCTGACATAAACATTTACACTAAACAGTAACAAAAAATTTAATGTTCGCAAAAATATATGTGTGTGCATCGTGACTTACTAGCCATTCGAACTGTTCGTATTATTCATGTGTTTTATAATAGACCTACGTATCAATAAATAGTAACTTTAAAAATTGATGCAATGAAAATACGATAAAAAGGTGTTGCACATCCAGCTAAAATGTTTTGAACAAATAAATTTGAACCAGAAAAAGCCCGAAGTCATGTCTCTGCACGTCAACACTAACTTATCATTTATAATCAACTATCTTCAACTATATCTTAGAAGGATTTTATTTTTAATATAAAAACTTATTAATGTAGAACAAGATTGTACTATCTACAATTATTTTATCAGTAAAATAAATAATAGGCCTACAACTATTTGCGAAATTAATGGAGATAGCATGTAGGCTAAATCAATTTAATTTAACTGCCCTCGGTGGCGTAGTTGGCTAACGCGCTAGTTGTGCTGAGCTCGACTGCTGAGGACGGGGAGATCGAGTTTTTGAATCTCGGTCGGGATAAACTGTGGGTGGTTTTTCCTAAAATGGTTTTTCCACTCTCCCTCCACGCAAATGCAGGTTCACTTCATCTAATTAAACCTTCCCAATTCCTAATCCTTTAGCGTAATTAGTACTTAAAGCGTATAAAACCCGAACGGGTAGTAATACGCGGTGCTAAATATTATTTATTATTATTGTTACACTTCATTACAATTTTGAGCGTTTCAACTGCCGGCTTTATCATTCAACTATATTACTATTTTGACACAAAGAGTAAAAGTAATTTCACATCTCTATGTACGTTATGTGTCGTCTACGCATTCCTAGCATGTAAACATCTTTCTTGACTTCCAGGCGGTGACGCATACCATTCCTACTGGCCTACTCATGTAAATCACAGCCAGGGAAAATATTAAGGTGATTTCTCCCACTGTTGTTTATTGTATCGGTGTAGAAACCGTTAAGTAGGCTTTCCTCGCAACATCTGTAAAGTAACCTAAACATCAAACAATCCCCTCAACTCTAAGGGTCTTAAGTTTTCTGTTGCAATGTCAAACAAACACTCCCAGGGTACCCATTTACCCGACACCTTAGTTTAGTTGGTAGTGTATCCGTCCACTGATTTAAGGATTCCCTCCCTCGAATCTTGTGTGGGTGAAATAAGGTTAGTTTTTTTTCCACTCTCACAACGCGCAAATGTGTGTTTACTTCCTCTAAATTCAACCTTTCAAATTTCCTAATACATTAGTTTTTAAGCATATAAGGCGAACGGGGGTAGTAAGCTGTTGTGTTAAATAATAATAATACTTTGTTCCAGTTCACCAGATAATTACGTTCAAGTTTCCCTTTTAGAAATAAATGTTGATAGTATTTATAGGAAGTTACGGGATTGACCCTAACCGGTTAGACCAAAATGTTGACTCCAAACATGGTTTATGAACATTAAATCAAACACTTTTTAAGTTATGTAAAAGAAGATAATTGAAATACCTGATGTGGCTGTTGTTGAATTTTCCATGGTTTTGTCTAATCAAGCGCTCCGTAGCTTTATATTTTCACGTGAAGAAGGCAGGGTTATTCTAAAACAGCTCTCTATATATATGAATCAAATCCCATTTTCTCTAGAGAAGCATTGAACCGATCTTTCTAATTTAGATCAAAATAGAATAGGTAATTACTATTTGAATCATCATAATCATTAAATATTGACGGAGTAAATATTAGTTTTCAACTACGTTTATTGCTTTAAAATGACTCGATACAGTTGAAATAAGTAATTACTATTTGGCTCATCATCATTGACGGTGTAATATTAGTTTTCAACTACGCTTATTGCTTTAAAAATGACTCGATACAGTTGATATGATCACCTGTTTATCTGATTAAATGTACATTCAACGAACTCATGAGGTCGTGTAACTCCAAGGAGGTTAATGAATGATGTTTAAATTTAACATTTCTGTTCCTCGATGTGATTTAACGACCTTCAAGGCCCCAGCTATGTAGCCTCGCTCCGTGCTACTTTGTAAATTACATGTCTATCGCTCACCGATACGCCGTGTGGGGTTGTGTGTGTTGTGTGTGTGTGAGAGAGAGAGAGAGAGAGAGAGCTGTCATAGATCTGGGCGTTCCACTTCTTTTATATTACAATAAATAGTAACATTAATATATTAAATACCTGATGGTATTATGCCAATTTTACTAACACATGAGCTCTTTTACATTATCAATAATACTGTTACTTATTTATCTAAAATAAACTAATTTAAGCGTAGTATACTTACGACTATATATATTATATATATATATATATTATATATAAAGTTTAATTGTTTTTTAATCAACGGGAGAAGTTTTTATTTCATTATAAATAAGAATAACCTTTTTTTAATAAATACCAAATCACCAGATTTAAAATCAATCACCACTCCGATTGATGACGATTTTGATGTAGATTCAGTGATGCGCAAGTCCAGAAAACCATCATAAGCTCAGGAGGAGCTAAGCCCGAGTGGCTTCCGAATGGGGGTTCAGCATCCCCCTCCAACAGCATGGTTCTTAACAGGGGTGCAATGCCCCCCGCTACCAATGATGTCAACAAGACCCTCTCTATAGACATGGGTCTGAACGGAGGTATGATGCATCCCACTGGAAATGATTACGAAATACCTTACATAAATTTAGCAACTCCACCATCAATGATGGATCAGCTGTGAATATATTGAGAACAAGTGTCATGAGGGTGTATGAAAACATGTATGATAAGCAAAACACAAATATAATATTAAATCATGATGGTGTTATTTATTAGAACAATTTCATATCAAGTTAAGTTTGACAAATATATTCATTAATGTCAAAAAAATGTACAATTTATACAAATATGTTAATTTAATACTTAGTTGTATACAAATTTTTATTTGACATAGTTGGAATGATAAAACTGTCATGTAAAACGCCCTATAGTGTAATGAAGGTGTAACAACGAAGCTCATAAACACTTTAAAATAACATAATATGTAAAATTGAATAATCAAACAAATATTAGATTATCATGATTAAAGCTTAAAGTTAAATGTTTTCAATTACATAGATTTATATGGAGGCTTATTTGGACGGTAAAGGATATATAGTTTAATATTTAAAACGTAACAACATATTAATTTAAAATAATTTCAAGATCCTCATAAGTGTATTACTTGTGTTTTTTTTGTAAAAGTAAATATATTTTTATATCAAAATATTATGTCAGCGTATATATAGTTTAGTCAACATATTTATTTAAAATAATTTCAAGATTTTCATAATTGTATTACTTGTGATTTTTTTGTAAAACTAAATATATTATTATATCAAAATATTTTCAAGATTTTCATAATTATAAAACTTGTGGTTTTTTTTGTTTTTTTGTAAAACTAAATATATTATATATCAAAATATTTTCAAGATTTCATAGTTGTAAACTTTGTTTTTTTCTTTTTGTAAAAGTAAATATATTATTATTAGATCAAATATTTTTTCGGACTTAAATATTTGGTTGCTGTTTAAGTAACTAATTTGTTTAGTGTAAATGTTATATATTATATCAGCGTATATAGTTTCATCAACATATTAATTTAAAATAATTTCAAGATTTTCATAATTGTATTACTTGTGATTTTTTTGTAAAAGTAAATATTTTTGCGAACGTTAAATTTTTTGTTGCTGTTTCAACGAAGCCACGGAGAGTGAGACAGGGAAGCACCTTACGGGAATCCGCTCTCCCAGAAAAAAACATCATGACATGTGGCTAATATAGGGTTTGAAACCCTGACATGTGTAAGACCGTCTCTTTGTTTCAATTGGTGTACTAGTTCCCATTCCCCTCCCCCTTAAACCATCATTTTCAGTCATACAGGGATCGAAGCCTGGACACTTGACTCTGGGGGACAGACAGACATGCTAACGCCTCGCGGCCAAGTGATTCCTTAGACGTCTTGACCATTGACCACGCGACATAGATTAACAGACAAATACATGTCTCCCCTTCACAGAGAGAGAGAGAGAGAGAGAGTGAGTTATACATTCTTTCTGGACACTTGGCGCAGCGGGCAGTCTTCCTAAAGCCGCGGTCACACTAGGCTGGTTACTAGCCGCTAGTTGAATAGCTGCTACTAGCAGCATACAGGCAGCGTAGTGTGAACTAAAAACAGCGGCTGTTTTCACCATCCGGCGAGTGATTTACCCGCGGCTGGTGAAGTTGGACATGTTTAACTTTTGCCAGCCACCAGCTGGTCACGTGACTCACTCGCCGCCACTAGTAGCGCTCCACAAACAAGTGTGAACCCTCAAGTAGCGCACTAGCGGCTGGTACACCTTCTTGCTGCGTCATTTGAATACACACATATTGTTGTAGTGTTTGCAGTGAATAAGTTCGTAATGGCTGAATTAAAGTGGTCTGGGAAGGAGGTATTGACTTTTTAAATATTTTTCAAACTTATCAGTGTCTGTGGGATGCCCTCCTCACCTAATTATATAAAAGAAACGTAAAAGAGGCAGCATTAATAGATTGATGGATGAGTTGATCTTGCTGGATTGCATACAACTTTGGAACCATAAAGAAGAAGATCAAAGTTTAAGAGACACTTACAGAAATGAACCTAAACCAATAAAAAAATCGAAAGAAAGTGGTGCGGGCAAGCGATTTTACAAACCAAAGCTCGTTTGGTTTTCTGCAGCAGAAGCGTGTTAAAATTACTTTTTCTTCACCCCTCGTTGGAATGCTATTTGTTACACTTTTCGCGTTCAGCCCTTAGTTATACGTCATTTGTTACACTTCGTAATATTTTTGTTTAAATAAATCCCCCACGTTGTGTCGTCATTTGTTACACTTCGTAATATTTTTGATTATAAATGCCCACGTTGTGTCGCTATTTGCTATTTTACATAACAGAGTCATTTAAGAGTCACTCCGTAAATCATTAATTTCTATTACGCAACTATGTGCTTTACTTAAAATGCTCGTTCCTTATCTTTAGACTTTAATAAATGATAATATATCACATAAAGTTTGATATCTGTTTATTCTTAAATTGAAATCATATTGTTATTAATATTTTCTAATCGAAACACGATCATGTCGAGGGCCTAACAATTATAATCACTGATCGCTTAAAGCACGTCCATTCAAAACCACGACTGATTGCACAGTGAAAAACTAAGTTTCAAAAAGTCACATAAAATCTGAGTTCAATAGAAGCTTCTCGAAGGAATCTTCCTAACGGTAAATTACACACCTACAAACTCAGAAAGAAAAATACCAATTGCGTTTGGAAGCTTCTCGAAGAGGAAATACTTTAAAAGACGTTAACATTTCTTAAGTTTAGCTCCAGTAGATGCTGCCATCTTACCACGAGGCGCGAACTAACTAGTAAATAATTTAGAGGAAGACGTGATTTAAGCGCCACGTAATAGGTTGTAAAATTTAAATAAAAAAAAAAATATGTTTAATTATAAGTAAAATATTTTTGAATATATGAATAATTAGAATGATAAAGGGTCAATGCTTTCAAATATCTTTAGGGTCAATCTATTGCATTACAAGCGTTCTGGCGTGGCGTCGTTATTGGAAGGGAATCAACTTCTAATTTGGTCAGTATAATTAAGCAATCTAATAAAATAACATAGAAATTATATTTGCCATTTTATGTATGCTATGATTTTTTTTTCCCTTTAGGGAAACATAAGGGTGTCTGGTCGTCTTTCCTGTCTATGTGTCTTTCAGTCTATCGTTAGGCTATGCCTCTCAAAATTATAGTAGACATAAACTGAACCACATGTAAAGCCAAATGCTTGTGGGCCTACACCAATGCCAATTAGTGTATTCAATTTACTTTGTACATTACCTTAAAATACCCCATTTGTATGCGGGTTTTTTAAGTTATATTTCTAGGCATTAAATTAAACTGCATTGACGCAAATGTAGGGCGGAAAGGCGCCCATATATGTTGAAAAACATGGCTCTTAGCTTTTACCTATACCCTTAGTCCCCCCGACCTCAGCACTTTGAAGAACTTTCAAAATAGTGGTTAACTTAGCTATTTTTAATTAGATTAGCTTAAGAGTTTTAATATCAATTTAGAATATGCCACCCACTTTGTACATAAAATGCAGGGGGACGTTTTACATTGGAAAAAAAACTTTGACAAACATGATATTTAAAGCAATAATTTGCAGCTACTGCTAAGAGCGACCCCTACAACACATTGAGCTTACTAGCCTAAGCTCTTATATAAAATACATTTTTTATGTTTTTTTAATCCTAGTGAATAATTTTTAGGATTAAAGGAATAAACAAAATTATAATAGATACAAATAATAACTCATGTTTTCCACGTGAACAATCAACCAAAAAAAAACAGACATAGAACCAACTACTCACTTAACAAATAACATTACATCACACTCCAGTTTCTGAAGTAGGTTTCTTTTCATCTAATGTCATCGTTCTGTCGTTGTCATCGCATTTTTCACATGCTTGTACAGACTTCATTTGCCATGGTACAGCAAAAACGTGTCATAAACTGTTGTGTGTACCATTGTCGAAGTTTTTCCCTCCATCCTTCTTGTATTTTAATTGATGAATATAGTCGGTTTACCGGACCATCAAACTTGGCACCTCTCGCCATGCCCAGGGAAATTACTCCTGTGCTTAAATCTTCCACATCCACGGACCAGGAGGAAAGTATGTCTTCGAAGATGACATTCTGAGCCATTGTGAATGGCGAAAGCTGATTTTACTGCAACTTCTATGGTAATCAACTTTGAGAGGTAGGGGTCTGCTGAAAATACTAAACCGACTAGCTAATATACCAAACGCATTCTCTGCAACAACGCTTGCTCTGGACACTCTGTAGTTATAAATTCTCTCTTCTAAGGTAAGCCCTCTGTGCGAATAGGGTTTCAACAGTTTATGACGTGAAAGCAAAAGCATCATCCCCAAACGCAAAGCCCTCCTTTAGGCCAGTTAAGAAGGTTTTCTCCAGTGCTATTTTTAAAAGTTGAATTTGTTGAAGATAGCACTGTCATTAGTTCCTGCCATCACTTCCAAAGTCTATGAAATCGAAAGCAATAGTCTCCATCTACCATTACAAATAAACAATACTATAAGTGCCCTTGTATTTTGTAAAACAATGAAGTGGTATTTGGAGGCGTGAAATCCTATGTGTTTTCCATCCAGGGCACCCCCGCAGTTGGGAAAGTTCCATTTTAACTCAAAACCCCTTTGAATATTCTCCCAGTCAAAAGTTGTACAGGTACCTAAAAACAAACATACAAAAAATTTTAAAATTGAATAAAAAAAGTTGTAATTTTGTAAAAATGAAGGGTGAACACATTGAAAAAACCGGAGATATTTAAGAAAATTGTAGGTAAAGGAAAAATCAGACAATATAGTCCCAAGATTTTTTAATGTCTTTTTTTTGGGTCCTCGGATCTCTGAGCCTTCGGGCCATCTGTATGTCCTATGTGCACGACATCATCTACTTCAAATGTTTCCTTTTTCTAAGATATCATTTCTGGGTTCTCAACCCAGAATAGTGAAAGTAGGAACAAGGAAAGAGAAGATGAAGACAATACTCAATATTCTGAAAAACAACACGAAACCCTCGCAAACAATCCAGAAATTTCACGTACATCTGAGTTAAAGTCAAGTAAGCTATCATTGTTTTCCTTGCAAACTCCATTTCACTCAAGGAAACGCTCGCCAGTAAAAAGCTACCACCAAACTCGTCCTTTGGGAAAGCTTTTAAACATGGACCAGGTAAAAAGTGTCCAACTAGGTTCGAATATGCTTTTAATAAATTACAAGATGTAGCACAAATGACTATGGGGGACAATGAAGATCAGTATGAAAGATTTGGGAAGCATATAGCTTAGCCAACTCCGTGAGCTGCCGTTAAGAAACTTTATTTTTTTACAAGACAAGATTCAAAATCTGATAACGTTAAAAGACTATCCTGTTTAGATAAGCTAAACCATTCCACAAGATCATCACATCTCTTCAAGGCGTACACTAGCTCCAGCCTCCTAATCGGCAACAAAGTACGTCAGAATTCGTAAACTCTTCACAAGCATCACCACAACATTGAAACATGCTTCAGTGAAGAAGAAATTACACCAGGATTTCGATGTCCTATCTCAGGCACTTTTTAACCATTTCCCAAAAAACCATAGGAAAGACAGATATAAATTGTTGGATGTTTTATTTACACCTTTTTTAATATTCATTTGTTTAAGACAAAAATTAATTCAAATTTAAAAAATGAACAGTCAGCCAATATCAAGAAACAAAGTAATGATCCATTGTTGTATTTGTAGACTTTATTTCAATAGAGCATATTGTAAACCTTTCTTCATGTTATCTTAATTTAAAATTATATTATTAGTGAATTTTTGTACTAATGTAAAATTCTTCTTAACTTTATTATGTATTATGCAGATATTATATGATCTTACCTTAATGAATGGTTTGAAGAACTTCGTAGATAGCACTCAACACATCAGGCAAAAACGCTGAAATTGAATTGTGTGGAACTCTGAACAATACGCTAGGGATTTGAAACTGTCCCCAGTTGCAAGGTACCTAAAGCAATCTCAAATTTTAAAATTTTGAAAGGGAATTGCCTGTCGTAGCTTAGTATCTTGGGTTTTCGTATTATGGGGTAACAAATTTCCAGCAACTCTTCAAACTTGGGTACAGACAATCTTAAAACATTCCTGTAGATGCTGGGTCCTCTTCTTTAAGTTCTTTTCTAAAAGTCTGGTCGATGCCCCACCACTGCTCCCAAACGTCCTATCCACCCCCAGGGTCAACCCACCGGCCCTTGGTTTGGCTTTGGCAAAATTAAACAAAAGTCCAATTTTACCAGCGCTAAAACACTTTTTCCCAAAAAGGTGAAACAGCCGCTGTTTTTTTAAAATTCCACTTACCTCCTGTTGCTTTTCTTTAAACCCGCCACAAAGCGGCTAGTAACCAGCCTAGTTGACCGCGGCTTAACGCCGTGATGAGAAAGCTGCTCCTCCTTTTTAATTAAACGTTTCTCCTTCACCATTTAATACATATCATATTCTGAAAAAAAATTACACCTGAACACGGGAATCGAGCCCTGGGAAAATTTGGGTTACATATGTATCTAAAACGTGTACTGGTTTGTTCACATTTAAGGGGTAAGATATACTCGTAAATATATATTATGGATTAGTAAGCAATTCAAACCCTTTTTTAAATTTTTTCTTTGGATACACACTAATCACAACAATGTTGGCGTCTCCCTTTTAGGTCTTTGATTGTCCGGCCGAGGATTTAAAAAATAATAACGACATTTAGTGCTAGTTTTTTTTATTGACAATCAGCAATTGATTAATTTAAAACAACAACAACAACAAGCAGCAATATTATTTAGGTCTTTTGACCAATACATAAAAAATACATCTACCAGCCAGAAATGGGGTAGGAGTCAATTTTATTTGTTAGTTTTTTTATTGACAGTCAACAATTGATTAATTTAAAACATTCAAACAAGCAGCAATATTATTTAGGTCTTTGACCAATACATTTAAAAGACATCTACCAGCTAGAAAATGAGTAGGAGTCAATTTTATTGTTAGTTTTTTTATTGACAATCAACAATTGGGGTTTAATTTAAAACATTCACAACAAGCAGCAATATTGA
>JBCFYV010001891.1:0-62827 GCA_039000515.1 Timema cristinae | reverse complement strand
GCCCAAAACTTTTTTTTTCAAAATGACCCTTGATTTATTCACACCCCCCTTTTTTATTGGGCCTTTTAACCACATTATTAGGGCCTAATTCATATTTAAAAAGATTCTATGGTCAAAAGTGCTTGTAGCAGGAAATGTACTAGGATTTGCATGAAGAGAGCTCAAAGATAAACCTGTAAAGTTATTAGTATATTTCTTATCTGTTTTGGAAATCTAAAAAAGAAATCTTAGGATTTTTCCAAGCTCTGCTAGGACACCCTGGAACCTGACATACACAATTGTTCACCATCTTCTGAAAATACAAGTGAAAGATCTTAAATGTATAAGTAATGATGATATTTTTAAATTTGAATGTGTACATGTAAAACTTCAATAAAAGTCATGGCTTAGTCATTTGTAAGAAAGACTAGTCTTACTCTAAATTAAAATAATTCACACTCGGTGGCTGCACGGTTTAGCACAATACTATCCCCATTCTTTTATATGTTAATATAATCTCAGTTTGCATTAATTAACATAGATAACAACATACCTAGCCTACCATAGTTATATTGTTAGGTACCATACCTAGGTTCCTGAATGGTTACAAACTACTGCAAGAATTTAGGCCACCTATTGTTTGTAATTATAATAAACTACATCTTTTGAACATATTTCATACGATACTTCACTAATTATTAAAACCAATATCAATATAAACAATCTATGGGGCTATAACTTGGTTCTAGCATTCTCATAAGTTTAAATGTCTACATAATTATTTTAACACAGAATGTAGAATTTGTTTTTGTTTAATGAACCCAACCCAGATTTCAATAGGCATTAAGTTATGAAAGCCTAGATATTAAAATGGATTTTTGGTTTTTTTTATATTAGGCAATGTAGGACTAGGCATTATAGAACTCTTAGCTCAGTCAAAGTTGGCAAAACCAGTTTAAACGACCACAATATATTTTTTGCTACCTCAATTGGAAGCTTGGGGGCTAACTGCCTATTGCTTTATCAAAATTTATTGAATATTATATATTAAACTAGTTTTATTGTGTACATTAGGGCTTCAGAATTTAAAAAAACCTATAAGTTAAGGGGTTTGGAATGAGATGAAAATTCATTTAATCAGGCCAAAGAAGAAAACGGAACTAAAGTACCTAATGTACATATATTTAATATAAGTAAACTCACTCATTCTTAAAATTAAATTTCAATTTTTTTAAATTAATGATCACACCTTCTAGCACTTGTTCGTGATGGCATCTCGAATCTTACATACCGACGCGGTTTTTTAGTTAAAGTTCTTAAAGATTATTTATTTAAATAACGATAATAAATCAATACACGTACGACAATCTTGAAGATTCTCTAAATTAAATGTAATTATCATTTATTGAAATAAATTAGAGAGTTTAAAAATTGTAAAAAATAGACAGAAAAGTATGAAGACAAGTTTAACCAACAGCGGAAATTTAGAAACACTATCTTTAAAATGAATAAACATTAAATACTACTGTTAAATTTTAAAAATTTCCTAATAAAATATAACATTTTTAATTAATCAAGTAAAAAAAATAATTGTTTAGAAATTTATAATACTGTTAAAATAATTTAAGCACATATTAATTGATGGGGAAATATGTAGTTGTTGGCGACATGTTTTTAGTTATATTTCATGTGGCACATTCTAGCGAATGGAAGGGAATCTATTCTTTTATTTTTTATAAACTTTAACGGACGGAAGTGGTATATTGGTCAAACACCCCCTGGCCCGAACTATATTAGACTGTAGTCAGAGAAAAAGGTGGTTGAATAAGGCCACAACCACCACAGCATAGTGCGCAAGCGCGAACAAGAACAAGGAGAAGTAGGGGGGCAGAAAACAAAAGAGAGTAGGAAATCACGAAGGTCGGGGAAAAGGGGAAAAAATTCGCGCTTTTGCCCCAGATAAGAGATCGTAAAAGGCTTACAGAGATAATAAGAAAGGTGAAAAATAAGGACGTCCCGATAAAAAAACAAAAATTTAGAAATTGTTAGGTCAAGGAACCCGATAAAAAAACCCAATACTCTTGTGGGGAGATAACGAAAAATTGCTTCGGCACAGAGTGACGAGTTGTAAACATTTTTTTTGTCTTTTTTTTACCTTCCTCTTAAATTTGCATTGGGAAATAATTTTGTACGGTGTTAAGTTTTATTCTTCAAATCAGTGGGGTAAAAGGAACTCATCTTTTGGTACATAAAAAGCTATTGTTTTTTGCCCATTTTTTTATTGAATTTTTCCCAATTAATTTTCATGAATGTAAAACCAATGATTTTTCCCCTTTTTTTTTAACTTTTAAAATTTTAACTTTTAAAAAATTTTTAAAAGCTTTAAAAATATATAAAAATGCCCACATAAATTTACTGCATTTTTTATACATTTTTTTAAAAAAAATCTTTAATTTGGGGGGGTTTTATTGAACAGGTAATTTTTCCCCTAAAAATGAAATGTGTTTCAAAACCAAAAAACAAACAAAAAGGCAAAAATCGAACACGAATTTTATAAACTTTAAAACAAAAAAAATATTTGATCTACAATTTTTTCAGGAAAATTGAAAAGGGCCGCATAGGGGGAAGGGGGGGGGGGGGGGGGGGTTCAAACCCCCCCAAAAAAATTTTATAAACCCAAACTATACATGATTTTATTTAGGGATTAAAACAATAAAAAAAATTTAAAGGTAAAAGTAAAATTAGGGAGCCGTGCAAAAAAAAATCATTTTGGATAGACAACTAGGGGGTTTATTATTTAAAATTTTTCCCCCTAGCCTTCATTTTAGGGGGTTATGTTGAAAAATCCCCACCCTTTTTCTGTTTGCTTCTAGAAGTGTTTAATTTCTAAAATATTTCCTACCCTTTTGGAAAGCTATGGTGTTATTTCCAAAACAAAAAACCCCTTCTGAAGCTTTTTAAGGTTTTTTAATATTCAGAATTTTAAATTTTATCCTTGGGCGCTAAGGATTTATGCCCCGAAAAAAAAACCCACCTTCATTTGGATTCTAAGGTTTTTTTAATAGAATTTTTCCTACCCTTTTCTGCAGTTGTCGGTGTTAGGGTTTCAAAAAAAGAACTTCAAATATCCCCAAAGGTGTTTAGCTTTTAAAATTTTTCTTTTATTTCCCGTATTTCCCCAAAAAATTTCCCCCCAGATACTTTAGAGTTTTTTTAAAAAAATTTTTTTTTAATTTGGTGTTTCAAAAAAAAAACCACTTCAAAAGAAAAAAATTTGGGAAATTTGGGATCTTAGGGCGTCAATTTCTAGCACATTTTTCCCCCGGGATTTTTTCCCCCGACATGATTCTTTATCCACCCCCAAACTAAATATTAAAAGTTTAGTCATTTAAGCCCAAGGCAGACTTTAACTTAGGGTAAATATTATAGTAAAAGGCCTTTATCAAAGGAAAACCGGGGCTCTAATAAATGATTTAAACTTTTATGAATTAGTGAACCCTTTTTTCCCTAGTTGTCAAATAATGTTTCTTGCTATCATAAAAATCTTAAATTCAACTTATCCACTAAAATTCTTAGTTTGAATTAAAATTTTTAACTCGGAACCCAAAGTTGTTTTTTGTTCCGGGGCCTTTTTCCCATGGTTTATAATACTCCATTGTTTTTGATTTAATTTCCCCGGGCCCCTTTAAGTTTTAAACCAAATTTTTGGGGTTTTCCTTTTAAATTTTTTAAACCCCTTTTTGTTTTAAAATTTTCCGGGGGAAAACCCGGGTTAAAACAATTTTTTTTCCCCCCCAAATTTTTATTTTTTAAATTATTATTAGCACCGCGTCTTACAAACCGTTCGGGTTATAGCAAATATTCTATGTTTTAATACCCCGGGGCCCTTTTGTTCCCAAACTGGTTCAAATCTACTATTTCTGATGTGGCGGGCCTGGCTACCCCAAGTAAATCATGACTTTTTTTCCCAACTGGTTGAACCATGCATATACGGACAAAATGTTTTGGGTTAACAAAAAAAAAAAAGCCCAAAACTTAAAAAATTTTGACCCCTTCCCAAAATTGATGATTTTTCCAAAAAAATTAGTGTATAACCAAAACGGGTAGTGGAGGGGTTTCAAAAAAAAATTGGTATTTTTTTTTTTTAGCTTTTCACTTCCCCTTTTGGGCTAACGCAGAAAAAGGGAAATTCGAATGACGCATTGTCCCTTTGGGGCCCCACAAATGTTTTGTTTTTAAAAGAGCTAAAAATTTTGGGTTAAAAAATAATATTTCTTTGGACAATTTTGTTATTTTCCTTTTACGATTTTTTTGTCGAACACGTTTTTTTTCAATGTATTGACTTGACAGCGAATCGGGGTTTGATCTCTGTGGGTTTTTTACAGAGGGTAGTTTTATTATAAATTGTTTCCCCACTCTCTCCTTTACGCAAATGGGGGAAGTGCACTTCCTCTAAATTAGTTTTCTTATTCCCTAACTAATTAGCTTAATTAGACATTAAAGTATACCGCGAAGGGTTTAGTACGACTCGGCTAAAAGAATAATAAAAAAAACCCTTAAAAGCTTTTCCCCACTAAAATTTTATTTAATTTAAAATTTCCTAGTAATACTTTTTTTTTTTTTTGGGACACATTTTTTAAATATAGGCCAAATAATTTTCTTACAATAAATACTTTTAAAATTTGTGTATTAAGTTAATTTTTTTAAAATTTTTAATATTCTTTTAATTTTTAAGTACCCGGGGAATTAAAACTAAAAGACCACAACCCCCGGGGTGACCCTTTTAAAAAGTGACCATTCTTTCTTAAAAATTGGGGAAAAAAAAGAATTATTTTTTATGACAACACTTTTGGGGGAAAAAAGAGCTGGCAATCCCGGGTTTATTTTCCCCACCCCAAAATTTCCCAATCCCCCTTTTTCAAAAAACCCCAAAACCCCCCCTTTTAAACCCATGTTAAAAATTCCATTCAAAATTTATAGCCTATTCCTTCTAGGGTTTTAAAACCCCTTTTTTTTTGGGAAAACCAAAAAAATTAAAAAACCTTTAAAATTTTTATTTTTTTCTGGGGGGTTGGGGAAAAATTTATTTCCCAAAAAAGGTTTAAAAGAAAAAAATTTTAAAAGTTTTTTTTTAAAAAAAATCACAAAAATTTCAAACCAGAAATTTTTGGGAATTTTTTTTTTTGGGGCCCATTAAAATTTTGGGGCCTTAGATTTTTGTTACAAATAAAAAATTTTTTGTAAAAAAACCCCACAAGAATTTATATTTTTTTTCTTTTACAGGGCTTTTAAAAATGCTAAGTTTTTTAATACTAATGTTATATTTTATCCCCCCCCTTTTCCCTAAAAACAAGATAAGATTAAAAAAAATTATTTTTTCAAAAAACAAAAAAACTGTTATTTTCCCTGTGAAATTTAAAAATTTTTTAATACCAATTTTTTTAAAAAACTTTAAATTTTGCAAATTCTATTTACCCTTTTGGGAAAGGGGGGTATTGGTTCCCTTGATTAACTTTTGTTTGACAGAAACGGGAAAGATTTTTGGTCTTGGTGGGAGCAAAAAATTGGTACAGGTTTGTGGGGAAGTGGAAATGCTGGGTTTTTCCCCCCTTTAAATCATTTTTTTTTAAATACAGGCAAAAAAACAATGAAAAGTTTTTTAATGCCAGGAAAGGTTTTGTTAAAGGGAAAAACTTTTTCTTAAGTAATTTAATGATTACAATGTTTTTAATTTTTGTAATTAAAAAAATTTGGATTGTTTGGGGTTTTTGGTTTGGCTCCAATAAGTTTATTAAAGTATTGTCTTGTTTTGATCCTCTTTATGTTTCTTAAATGTCTCTAACCCCCAGTTGACAACAGAACCCTTTTATTTATATGCAATATGCAAAAATCAATTGTTTCCTTCCTTTTTTTTTCATTTCCCCCTTTTTCTTTTATTTTTTTTGTTTCAGGGGAAAAAAATTTTATATTTCATTTAAAAGAAAAATTTTTGGCACAAATCACATAATTTTGTAGACGTGATTTGCCCGTCATCTAATACATTTTTTTTTAAAAGTGCTCCACTATTTTTTTAAATTTGTTACAGTTTGATGAATTGTACAGACACAAACAGAAGTGTACTACCCCTCCAACGGAAAATTTTGGGTCGAAGTTCAACCCCTTTTTAAAAACCCAAATAATTTCTGCGGGATATTTTTTTTTATAAAAAAATATATTTTGTTTATATTTCAAAAATTTTTTTTTTTTTTTTTTGAAAGATCACGATATTAATCCCCTTTTTTTTAAAAGACATGAAACTTTTTTTCCCCTTGGGCAAAAGTGTTTTTTTCATAACTTTTGGGGAAAAATATTCTACTTTTAGAAGTTTTTTAATTTTCTTGAAGGGAACCGATGTTTGGAAAAAAAAAAAAAAACCAACGCCAAAATTTTAATCCCATCACTTTTTATTTTCTACTAAATGTTTTTTTTCCCTTTTAGTCGTTTTTAAATAAAGGTCAATCAAAAATGTCCAAGTAGTAAAACAAATTAAATTGGGAAATATTTAAATAAAAAAAGAAAAGATAAAAAAAATTTATGTTTCCCCATTTCCGAATCGGTAAGAAAGGAGTTTTCTTTTATAAAAAAAGAAGGGAAGGTGTTGAAAGCCCTTTTAAGAAAAAAAGGAAAGGGATTAAAGTGAAATGGAAAAAAATGTTAAAAATAAAGGAATCGAGTTGGCATAAAAAATTTAAAAAAACAGTCGGGTTTCCCAGTGAAAGCCCGAAAAAATAAGGCGAATTAAGGTCTACAAAGGGGAAAACAAAGTAGGAAAAAAATAAGGAATGATTTAAAAAAAAAGTAAAAAAAAACTTTTTTAAAAATCCAAACTTTTTTGGAAATCTATGATAAATTTAAATCTAATAAAAAAAGAACTTTAGGTTTTAAAAAAAGGGGATTTTGGGTAATATAAAAAAAAAAAGGTTTTTTTAAAAATTTGGTTTAGAAATGTTAAAAAATAAATTAGCTTTAAATTCAAAAAAAATTTAATAAAAAAAAGGGTTTGGCTAGGGGAAAGGGAACAGTTAAAAAGGGGCTGGGTTTCGGGGTTGTATAAGTTATTAACAAATTTAAAAAAATTTGGGGAAAAGAGTCAAAACAAGTAGGAACAATTAAAAAATAAATTAAAAAACGAGTAAACAAAAAGTAGGAAAAAAGTCAAAAAAATTAGGTACGAGTCAAATCAAAAAAGGAAACAAGTCAAAATAAATTAGAAAAAAGCACAATAGAAAATTTTATGTAAGCTTGTCGGAAAAAAAATAAAAAAGAATTTTTAAAAAATAAATTAAGGAAATGTTCAGAATAAACCATGATTTTTTTGGGAAATTTAAAAGTATGAACTGTCATAATATATATGTAACAAATTTGTAGTAAATAAAAAAGAAGTTTAAATTTTAACTGGGAAAAAAGTGGGTTATAAAGTAGGATTTAAAAAAAATTGAATAAAAACCCAGAGGGAAAGGGAAAGACAAACCAGGATCACACAAGAAAAATAAGGAATGAGTCGGTTTTGAAACAAGGAACTACAAAAAAATTTAAACCCCAAGAAACCAACGCAACGAAGAAAAAAAAAGACAAATGTTTGGAAATAAAAAAGGGAGAAATAAATTTGAAATAAATAAGGAAAAACCCTTTTGAAGAACCAGGGGGAATAAACAAAGAAAAAAAAAATTTGGAATAAATAAAAATAATGAAGGGAAAAATTAAAAGGGGAAAAGGAGTCTGAGTAAAAAAGGGGAAAACCAGTAAGAATAAAAAAATGATGAAAAAATTTTGGGAAAATAAACAAGTATCTTGTCGAATAAAAAAGGATCAAATTTTGAATGTTTTAAACAAAATTTTGGGGTTTTAATTTTTAAATTTAGCACTTGGTCTTAGGGGACTTTTTGGGGTTTAAAATTTTTAATCTATGTAAAAAATTACCTAATAGTTTGGGGTATTGGTTTTTTACATTTTACCAAAGTGTCCCAGCATTTTGGTAAAAAAAAACCCCACCTTGGGAAAAAACCCTACCCCGATTTTTAAACCTCGATCTCCCCTTTTATGGGTGGTTTGGGTTAAACCAAAATTTTAGTAGGGGCGTTATCCCAAACTTACACTGAAGCGAGTCAAAACCCTTGATTTAGCTACCAATGATTTTAAAAAAATTTTGTGAAAATGTTTCCCAAATTTTTAATATTTTACAAAATAATATTTTCAGTAAGTGGGTTTTGGTTAAAAGGGGGTGAGGGCAGGGAAAGAAAACCAAACATACATAACCCACAAATTTTTCCTTTTAAACTCGGGAAATTTATTTTGTTGATTCTCCAGAAGATTTTAAAAGACAATAGCAAAAAATGTTTGTTCCTTCTTTTTGAACCCCTTAAACCGTCATTCCAAGAAAAAATCCTTTGTTTTCCAATACAAAAATAAAATGTAGGGAAAAAAATTTAAAATTTAATGTTAAAAAGAGAAAATTTTTTTCATTTGGAATTTTAACCGATGGTAAACTGGGGGGGTGAACATTATTTTAAAACTATTTTTGGTTGATGAAAATACGAAAAAAACTGTTGAAAAATTCAAAAAAAATATCCCAAAAAAAATTTTTTGTATGTATATGTGTGCCCGTCTTTCTCACGGTTAATCCTAGAGATTTTTTTTTAAAGAAAATTTAATGAAAAAAAAATTTATCTTTTAAAGTTTTATATAACTTGAAATTTTGGGTTACCTTTATTTAATTTTGGGAACTTCAAAAAAATGTTTTTTTCCCAAATTCCCCAATATCCCACTCGATGCCACTAAAAAAAAAAAAAAAAATTAAAAAACAAAAAATATTCAATTAAATTTTTTTTGTTTTTTTGAATCTTTTAAAAACTTTTGTAAAGCATTTTAAAAAAGTTTTTTCAAAAACCCTTATGGATTTTAAAGATATTTGGGATAAAAGTCAGAAGGGGAAACAAGCTAAATTTTAAAAAATTTTAAAAGGGTTTAGGGTGCACCATTTAAATGAAAAAATTAGAATAAAAATTTTAAATAAAATATTTTTTTAAAATAATTCACAAAATCATTGCCCCCCCCACCCCCCACCCCCCTACTTTTTGGGGGGAGGTTTCCAAACAAAGTGTGGGAAAAAAATAAATTTTGACTAAAGTAAAGGGGTTTGGGTTTTTGCCCCAACCCCCCCCCCTTTGAGGCAATAATTTTGTGAATAATTAAATACGTTTAAAAAATTATTTGGAGTTTTTTTAATAGAAACCCAGATTTTTTAAAATTGCAAAGGGAAATTGAAGCTTTATTTTTTTTTTTTTTTTCAATATTTAAATTTTGTGTGAAAAAAGGAAACTTTTTTGAATATTAGGCTTAATTTTGAACCTGTTCTTAAATTGTAGCCTTTTTAATTCAACATATTTTTTCAATTTTAAAATTTCCCCTTAGTTATACTTCATTTTAATTAAATTTTCTTTTAACATTTTTTGGGTTTTTTGGTTTTCCCCCGAAAGCGGGGTGTAAAATACACTGTTTGCCCTTCCCCCCCCTTGGTTTTCCCCAAATTGTTACAGAAAAATATATGTGAAAATATTTTAGAATAAGCCAATGCCATAGGGAGAGAGTATTAATAGAAATTTAATTCCCTATTTTAGGCAAAACGCATCTAAAAATTCGGGAGCATAATTTCTCAATTTGGGAAAAGATCGTTTGTTTCCAAGCAGAAATTTGGGGGTGTGATAAGTTGGGTTTTTAAAGAAATATTTGTAATTCCAACGTGTTTGAAAAACTCCACCTGATACCCTCCCCCCCAAATTTTTGATGGATGCCGATCCATGTACCACTTCTTTTAATTTCTTTTTCTGATTTTTTTGCTTTGTGTATTGGTTTTTCTTTTGATTCCCATTAGCTAAATGAATAAATTTGTTTCCTTATCCCTTCAGAAATTTTCCCCTCATCCCACTTTTTACCCTGGGACATTAATTTTTAAATTTTTAATTTCTAATCATGCAGATAACATTACAATTTGAGGACCGCCGAGGTTCCAGGTTTGTTTCCCCGGCGTTTCCCAAAATGTTCTTAAAAAGTATTCCAGATTATCTGGGGAGCTGGGGGTTTTGGAAAAGTTTAGATCCCTAATGGGGAAAAAAAGGGCGCTACTTGAAAAAAGGGAAAAGTGCTCCGGTATAGAAGCCCAAGTTTAAGGGGAAGGGGGCGTCATGCTGAAAAACATAAAACCCCTTTTCCATCCGCAAGAGTTGGCTTTTAATTTCGCCAAACATTTTTGGGGGCCCCACTCGATGGGTATACCCGGGAATGACCCTGATGCCATTGAGCTATTTTTATTACATTTTGAGAGGGAGGGTAATCATCGTTGTGGAAAAATAAAAAAAAAAATGAGAGAGGTAGGCCAAAAAAAATTTCCTGGGATAGCACCCCTTTTAAGGGGAAATAAAAAAAAACCCGAAAAACCACTGTTTTTAAGTACTTTTTCTTTTAATACTTACTTGAAAAAATCCCTGACCTTTTTTTGGACAACTATTTGGGGGTTCAGCCAAAAAAAAATTTTTCCTTGCAACTTTTGAGTACAGCATACAATAAGTTTTTCAAAATTTACGCCCTTTGCTATTATGAATTTTTAATGAAAAAAAATGACTTTGGGAAAAGAACATTTTCCACTACATTCAAAAAAGTATAAAAAAAGAAAACAAAAAAAAAAAATGGGTTAAAAAAAAAGGTCAATTGCAACCAGGGGGGGGATACAATGGGCCCGGGCTGGGGGGCCCTTGCACTTGTTCCACTTTGAAAACATCGCGGGGGCAAGTACAAAACGGATCAAATTTAGTTCCCAGGGAAAGCTAAAGCAAAAAAAAGCATCAAAAATTTTTCTAGAAACCAAAGTAAATCTAGGATTAATTTTAAAAGGAATAGGGGGGCTGAAAACTTTAGGTCTGGCACCTTTCTTATCTCCCAGGGGTGAAACAAAAGGTTTTTTTTTCAATTATTTTAAAAAAAAATATATATATATTATATATATCTTTGTTTAAACTGCTGGGAAAGAAAAAAGTGTAAAAAAAATGGGGCCCTTAAAAACCTTTATGCTGTTATGTTTTTAATTTGAAATAGGCTTTTTAATGTTTTTTTTATACCCCATGCCCACCCCTTCCCCCGGGCTACGTTTCCCTCCCTTCCCCACACTTTAAAAAATTTTGATTTTGTAAATTTTTACACAGGGCCCTTTGGGAGAGAAAAATAATTTGGGAACTAGAGTTTAAAGCGTCTAAAACCCTAAATTTTCTCGAATATTTAAAAACCCCAGGGTTTATTTGAAAAATTTAAAAATTTGAAAAAAATCTTCAAAAACACTAACCCAACAAATGGAAAAAGGTTTAAATTTTTTGGGCCCTTTTAAAATTGGGGGGGCGGGGATACCCAAAACCCCCTTTAAATTAAAAAAAGGCCCACTAAAATAAAAACAAACTTTTTTTTAGTTAAATATGAAATTATATAGGCCTTTTAAATTTTTTTATATAAATTTCTTCATAATGGTAAAATATATAAAACCTTGGGTTGCCTGTTTTAAAGAAAGGTATAATTTTAATTTTAATTTAACAAAATAAAAAATTTTGGGGAAATTTTTACTAAAAAAAAAGTTTTTTTGGGAGTACCCTTTTGCGAAAAAGCTCCCTCGGGGCCAAAACCCTGGCCAACATTCCCCGATGTTCCGAAAAATTTAGGCTTTCTGAAATTTATTTACAAGTAACTTTTGTTTCCCCCTCCCTTTTTGTCGTGTAAAAATAAAAATTTTTCATTGTCATTGGGGGGTTTTCATGATCTATTATGGCCTGATTTCGGGCCTCTGTAGATTTAATTTCCCTTTGATGGGGAATCTCGTTTTGTTTGGAATGTTTTCAGATGGAGTCCCTTTATTACTAGATTATCCTTGTAAAGGCTTGCATTACTTTTTCAAAAAGGGGAAGTCAGTTGTGTTTTTGGTTTAAACCTTTCCAGTCTGTTTATCCAGTAAAAACCAGTATAAATTATTTTCCACCACAGAAAAGCTTGGCAAATAACTTCGCATAGGCCATCTCTAATATTTTTTTCTGGATGTCTAAATGTAGCAAAATATTTTGGGAAAAAAACAGTCATTCCCCTTTTTTTTTTTCTGCTGTACGTTTACTTTAATTCGGGCTTACCTGTTTAATTCTAAATTTCATAAACTTGTGAAAGGGAATATCCCTAAAAAACGACTTTTCTTTTTCTTTTTGAAGAAATGAAACTGGGTTTTTGGTTGGGTCAAAACCCAAAAAACAGAAGCATTGATGGCCCTCTTCTAAAAGAATTTTAGGGAGAATTTCTGTTTTTTTTTTTGAGTGTCCTACCTTTTGAAATTTTTTTTGGGCCCCGGCAGCATGCGGCCAACAAGTGGAAAGGGGTAACCATCTATACAATTTATATTTCGTTTAGACCTGTTATGTTTTCCCCTTAGCTTACGCACTTTAATACCCCTGGAAACCAACCCCGAAAAATAGTAGCCCATTGATTTGTCCTTTTGTAAGGAAATTGATCACACTTTATAGAAAATTTTAGTAAAATTTCCCATCACGATTCCCTTGATACCGTATCTCCCCGGTTTTATTGGGCATGTACAGGAAAAAAGGGGCCCAAAGGATTTTGGTTAAAACCCAAATTTTGTTTCCTTGCATACGTTTTGGACCATGGTGAATAACCCTTTTAAAATTTGGGTAATGAAAATACCCCAAAATACCCCCTGATATGGGTATTTTTTTCATTTTACTACCCCCCTTGGTCTAGTTGTCTTATCATCAAATCGTAAGAAACGTAAAAAAAGCAAAAAACATTACTTTGAAAAAAGTCGCCCTGAAAAAAACCTTTCCCACAAAAGTTGTCATAAGAATATTTTTGGGCGAGTTTCCTTTTCAATTTCCTTCAATTTAATGATAGTTTTATTTTTCTAAAAAAATTTCCCCCTGAAAAAGATACCCCCAAGCTTTTTTTGGTTCCTTAAAAATTTTCTTCCTCTTTTTTGGGGTCCCGGCCTAGTTTTTAAAAATTTTTCTTTGCAATGGGGCCTCCCTGTCGGGTTTTGGACGTTTTCAGCCCAAGGGAAACCCTTTTCCATTCGAGCCCAAAAATGCCCCCATTTTAAGGGAAATTATGAAAAAAATTTGTTTTTTTAATATCACATATAGTAAATAAAAAAAAAAAAAATACGGGGAAAAAAGTGTGTTTTTTTAAATGGTAAGGGGGGGTTTAAATTTAAAGTCCATGGGGGGGTAGTTTGTTTACAAAAATATTTTCCAAACTACCTTATAGCAAGATGTCGGGGCCCAAACGTAAACCCATTGTAAGGGGTTCAACCCAAAGGCCCTAAATTTTAAAAAAGGGGTTGAAAAAAAAAAGATCCCCCCACCACTCAAGCCTGGAAATTTTTAAAGAAATAAGCTGGGGTGTCAGTACCCCACCTTACCATTCTAGATTTTAACGTACTTTGACTAAACATTTTCTCATCCAACATAAAATTAAGGTGAAAAGAGCCTTATTTGGGCGTTCTTGCCTATACTACAAAGAGGGGTACATAAAATTTGGGCTCTTTTATTCAATAATAATTAAATTTTAAATTCTTTTTTTTGCTTCTTTTTTTTTTGGTTCAGTGAAGATATAAAATGGTTTTAAAAAAGAAAGATTTTTTTGGGAAAAAGCTTAAAGGGCCCTCAGGGAAAGCTTTTTGTGGGGGTTTACCATTGTCTTAAATTCAAATAACTCTTATACCCAAAAGGGTGCCAACCTTTTAAAAATCTACAAAATTCATTAAATATCAATAAATTTTTAACGGGGAAAATTTTTGGTGCCCGGGGGGTAAAAAAACCCCCCAAATTATAATTATTCCTAAAACAATTACCCTTTTGGGGAAGTTGTTCACCCAAAACAATTTTAGAAAAATAAATCCCTTTTTCCAATCATTTTTTAAATGAGTAATTGCACCGGGGGAAAAAAGCCCTCTAAAAGAAAAATTTTCTTTAGACCCCAACTATTTTTAATCAAAAGTGTGTCCACCCAAAATGTTTTTAACCCAAGAAATCACCCCCTTTCTTTTTAAGGAGGTTGTGCACGCGGGAAGATGGGCCCCCTTTAAAACCCACCCCAGCCCATTTAGATTTTCTCAAAAAACACTTTTTTTTTTCAAAGTATTTCCAAACCGGGACAATTTAACTAAGAAATTTCAAAATCTTCATAATTTTAAAATGTTTTGTGCCCTGGGGGGGAAACCCAATTTATTAAAGTGAAAGAATTTTTTCAAAAACCAAAATATTTCAGAATAAAGGGTCACCTTTTTAAAATTTAAATAAGGGTGAAAAATTTTCTGTCTCTTCATAGAGGGTGAATTTTCAGATATATCCATATGGAAAAAGGGGGCACAAACCCCCTTCAAAAAATTTATTTCATGCGAGAATTTTGGGGGTGTCCTAAAATTTAAAAATTAGCGCAAACTGACTTTTCTAGGGCCCTTTATATTTGGCAGGTTTAGAGCAATATCTCTTTTTTTACAAAAACCCGCTGGCCTTCCCCCCTGTGAGTTTTTTTAAAATAACCCCCTAGTTTTTTTATTACAATTATTATTCTTCCCCATCTCAAAAAAATTTAAAAATTATTAATTGGGGTTTTGTGAATCTTCCTTTTTTTTTTTTTTGTATTTTGTGAGGTGTTGGGTAATGGCCCCCTTGGGGCAGCAAGTTCTTTTTAGTTGTTGTTACCCGGGGAAATATTAACTATTTAAGGGGGTTTCCCTGGTAGTTTACTTTTTTTGAAAAAAAAAAATTTTAGTTTTTTAAATTAAAACAAAACTTGGCATTTTTTTTTTTACTTACCTGATACTTTTGCAGTCCTTTTTTTATCTTTTTAAATTCTTTTATTTATTATATATTTCTTCTGGGGGTCCTTTCCCGATTAGGTAAGTAGTTCGTGACCCGCCAAAACGAGCGTTTTTGCCAGGTGGACTTTTGTCTGCCCGCGAGGGTAGATTGAAAGGAAGATAAATTTTTTTTATATTTTATTATTTTTTTTCTGGCGAGTTTTTTTTGCCCGTGGAGGAAGATTTAAATTTTTTTTTGTAATTGTTTTTAGAAAATAAAATTTTTTTAAATTTTTAAATTTTTTAAAGCTTTTTTTCTAATTTTGTACTTGGTAAAAAAGGCAAATTTTTTGGATTTTGGTTTTTGGTTTTTGTGCGTAAATTTTTTCCCCGCACCTTTTTGGGGGAAAATTTGGGGGAAGGGACGCTTGGAAAGGGGGCCCGGGGTGGGAGGTTTTCCCGGAGGGACTTTGGGTTTTTAAGTGATGGGGGTAAAGGGCCCGTGCTTTTTTTGAGCCCGTCGCCACCCAAGGCAATCTAAAAAATTTTATAAACAATTTTTGCCTTTTAAAAGGAGGGGGCAGCCGAAGAAAAAGCTGGGAAAAAATGCTTTTTTTGTTGTTTTTTTTTTGGGTTTTAGGTACATTCCCAAAAAAATAAATAATTTTTTTTTCCCACGGATTTGTAAGCGTGTGTTGGTTTACCATTTTGGAGATTCGCCTGACTACAAAAAAAAAAGAAAATTCGGACCCTGGTTTTGTTCAGGATAAAACTTCATTTTTTTTTTTTTGTTTATTTTTTAAAAAGTATTTCCTCCTTTTTTTGTTAAAGAAAATTCTGGGACTCCCCGGGAAAAGTAAGTGTGGGGGGGTTTTCCCCGTGACCGGGAATAGTTTAAAGGTACAACCATTTAAGCTGCCCTAAAGGGGGATATGACTCGAAAATTTCATATTCAAACAAAAATTCAATGGTGTATTAAAAACACAAAAAGGAAAAAACTACATAATTTGGGGAAAATTTGGTTTTTTTGTCATAAAAAATTACCTATGTGGAAACAGTTCATTATTTTTGGGGGAGTTTTTTAAAATGAGGATAAAATTTATATATTATTATATTTTAATTGAATTTAAACTTGGAATTTTTTTTTTAATAACTCCTCACTTTTTAAAAGGTATATAAAAATTGTATGAGAATTCAACAGACCCCTTGGGAAAAAGAGGGAGAAAGTGTATTTATTTTTTTGTATATTAGTGGCCGGCGGGAGAGGTAGGGTAAAAAATTTTGTTATTACTATAAAATAAAACAAACCAAAATTTATTGGCCATTTATACATTATTTCTCCATTAGTTGTTTAAAAATAGTTATAGTTTTAATTACATGGGTTTTATTTTTTTTTTTCCCTTTTTTTATGTTTAAATGTATTTTTTTTACGGGTTTAATTTTATTTTTGCTCTCCAAAAACCTAAGCTTGGTAGTTCTTTAAGAAGTAAAATTTTTTTTTTAAATTTTTTTTTTTTGTAAAGGTTCCAAAACTTCATGGATGAAACGTGGAGCGGGTTTGGAGGGGGTCGTTTAAAAGCTGTACATTGTTTTTATTTGTTGGCCATCCCAAAATTTCCCTTTCCACATGCCCCCCACAGAATTTTAAACCAAAACCCACTTAAAAATAATTAATATTAGCCCTTTTAGGTAATTTTTCTCAGGTAAAAATTTGGGCTATTAGGGTGCCTAAGGTTTAATGAGAAAAATTTTGTTAAAGTGGCGGCCAAACGGGGGTTTTTTCTTTTGTATGGGGTCGGATTGGGGTTGTGTTTGATATTTGGGTTGAAAAAACCCAAATTTTCTGTGTCATTTTGGATGAGAAAAGGGCCCGGCATATTTTTTTTTGAGGAGCAGGACCAAAAAAAGGATTCAACCAGGGCTCTTTATCCGGAAATGCGGCACTTTTGGGCCGGGGGGGAAATTAAAACAGGGTGGTTCGAGTCCCCGATATTTCAGTAGATAGAAGTGGCCAAGGAGCAGGGCCCGGGTTCCCAAAAGCAAGCCCAAACCCCAGGACAGCCCACCAATTTTAAAAGCCAAAACACAGAATGTTTTTTACTTTTTTTTAACAAAAATTTAAAACAACCAGCCAAGAACAGCTTTTTGCAAACCCAAAACAAAAGACAGGAGACGAAAAAGCACCTCATTTGTGATTTGGCAAAACCCCCTTTAAAGGGGGGAAATTTTCCACTGAGTTGTAGAAAAATGAGGAACTTAAAAGGGTAGAAGGGAATCCTCAACAGGAAAACCACCCGGGGTTTTTTACACGGGTTCAAGCGGGAAATTTGGAGAAATCCCAAGCCATAGGGCGGGCCACTTTTGGAAGTAAAAACCCAAAGATCATCGAACCCCGGGAATAAAAACAAAAGGTCACAGATTAGGAAGGTTTTCCCATCCAAAAACAGGGGAGATCGAGTTTGAGTAAAGCCCCAGAGGGAAAGCTTTTCAAGTTGTAAACGATGTAGTTTCGACACTGCAAGTGACAATAGAAAATTGGGTTTGGTCCAAGCTAATTTGCAGGGGGGGTTTTTCAGCATAATGCAGGGGCAAAAAAAAAAGGGCAAATGAAGAACAGGTAGAGCATTCCCGACCCCAAAACCGTTTTTCCCTCGCTTGGGGCTTTCCGAACTAGTTCCCCCCAGCGTTTAAACCCATTTTTGGGGCGACATGCGCCGAAGTCCATTGCCCAATTTTTTCCAGGGAAGAGTAAACCCAAAGGACCTTTGGACTCTTGGGGGCCCCTTTGAAGATCTATTTAAAGGGGAAATCCCCTATCTGACCGAGAAAAAATTTGGGATGGGGGGTAACTCACCGTGGGGAACGCATCCCCAATGGTGGACAGTAAATTAAAGACAATATAACAAGCGGGGTACGTTTTTAAAGGGCCCAAATTTTTTTGGTTTCAGTTTGAGTTACGGGTTTTCCAAATGGAGCCCCCAAGCTCCATGCACCCCCGCTACACGGAATTTTACAGGGACTTTTTTAAAAATTTCCCTTGCTGACATCTCCTCAATAAAAGCCGGGATTTTGGGGGTCCCCTTAAACGGAGTCAGAGCCATTTATATGATGACTAAACATTTATCCCTCGGCTCAGAGAAATGCTGAAAATGCTGGGCAAAGGGAAACCCTTAAGGATTTTTTAGAGCAGGTTTTTTTTAAAGTTAAAGGGCTTTGGGGGCCGGGCCCGGGGAAACGAAATCGAAATTGCAGCACCTAGGTCACCCCCCCAAGGGGTTTTGAAACAGGGATAGGCAGGTTTTTTATCCCCCCGGGACCGGGTGTTTTTTGTAAAAAGGGGAGCGGGTTTATGGGGAAAACATCAAGTAGGTCGGGAAAAGGGCGGGGCCCCTCAGAGTCATCCCGGGATAGATGCCCCCCTTAAACAATGGGCCACCTTATGTGAATTTTGGGGAGGGGGGGGACCCCATAGAAAATCGTGTTTCAACCCTATGGAGGGGGGGGGGAAGGTTCTGTTGGCGGGTTTTAAGGGAAACCCACGTTAAAACCCCGGGGAAACCCAAACAACTCTCCTATTCCGGGAGAAACCCAAATAGGGGAAAAAAGGGGCATACCCCCCGAGGGGCCCAAAAACCTCACTTTTTAAAAAAATTAACGCCATTTTTGAAGCGGGGCAGGATTAGTTGCATCTCCGAGGAGGGGGGAGTTGTTGAAGGCGAGGGAAAAGGCCCCCAACCCCTTTTTTCCCTTTGATGATGAAGATTTTGGGGGTTACAAGCAGGAAATCCCGCCAAATACGTTTTAAAATTTTTGTTTTTTCTAATTTTAAAAATAAAAATAATACAAATTTAATATAATATAAACCTCTTTTTAAAAGAGTTTGGGTTATAGGGATTTAATAGTAATTACCAAATGGTTTTGGGAAATTTGGGGTAGGTTAAAATTTAGAGGAAGTAAACCCCGTTTTGCATGCGCGAGAGAAAAAAACCTTTTGGGAAAAAAACCAGGGGGAAATTATTTAGAAAATTGGACCCATAAAAATTTTAATTCAAAAAAAAAATAATTTGGGCGTTTTAAAAAAAAAAAAAACAATGAATAAAAAAAATTTAATACCCTTTTACCCTATATCCAGTAATCACAGCGTGCTTTTTTTTTAAAAAATTTCCCTATGTTTCTTGTCAAAATCAAATGGGAGAAAACGACTTTTAAACGGGGTTTAATTTTGGCCAAAGCGGTCCCAAGCCCGGAAAAAAAAACAAGGGGGGCTTTTTTAGCACTAAAAATTTATACCCTTAAAAAAATTCTGGGAATTCCCCTAAAAAACTGAAGCCCTTAAAATAGACTGAGGGTAAAAAAAAAAATTTTTTGGCAAGGTTGGTTCGGTCATGTTCCATACAAAGGTAAGTTTTTAATTCGCATATTTTTTTATTCCGTTTTTAAACGTACAAAAGCTATTTAGGAAATACGCCCCGGTATAGCTGGGGGATTCAGCCCCCCGATCTTCCCAGAAAACAGCAGTCTAGTCTTTTTGGGAGAGTGCCCTTTCTTTGCTTTGTAGACACTAAAGCAGGTACATATAATTTTTTAAAACGTTTGTTACTTCCATAAAACATTTTTTAAAAAATTTTTCTTTTAAAAAAAATAAGAAACCCAATTTAACAAGGGAAACTGAAAGGGAAAGAAAAAATAATTGTAACCCTTCCTGCTGTTTCTTTACATTTTTCTGTTTCCCGTTATTTTCCCTCCCAAATTTCCCAAGAATGCGCTCAAAAGATTAAGGGGCTGTAAGAACTTACGATTATAAAACCAGAACAATAATCTCGGGGAAAGCATGTAAACCCACCAAAATGGTTTTCCCCACTGAGGTTTGTTTTAGGTTAAACCTGTCAGTCGTCAAAAAGAAACGTTCGGAAACTTACTGGTTTCTTGATAATTCTGAGTTATTTTGGTGTTTTGTGTAGATGGGGGGAATTTTATTCAAAGCAATGCTGACAGGTGAGAAATATTTCCCATTTTAAAAATATTATTTTTTTTTTTAAATTTTTGAAAAAAAAATTGTCCCCCGTCAAAATTGCCTTTTCCAGGAAAACGTATTTTAACTACGTTTAAGACAGAAGGAATGAAAAAGGGTTAAATAAAAAGGAAAAGGGACTTGCATTTTTTGGTACTGGGTTAGTTGTAAAAAAATAATCCAAAAAATTAAAAAATAGAAAAATTTTTAATGATAAAAAGTTTAAATGTTTTATTGATCTATTAAAAAATTTAGTAAAAGAAATAAAGCAAGTCCTAAAAGCAAAAAAAGTTTTTTAAAACTAAACGTAAAAAATAAAAATTTAAGTTGAAAAATAGTAGCGCCCAAAGAAAATTTTCTATCAAAGCCACATTCGAATGCCCCTTCTCCGATTCCTAAACCAATATTTGACTTTCGTTTTTTAAATTTTTGGGAAAACTCTTTTCCCCCATTTTAAACTAAAAAACAAAAACGATAAAATTTTAAAAAACCATTTTAACTTTTGTATGCACCAACCCAATACTTATTTTTAAAAATAATTTAATTATTTCAAATGGTTATTAGGGTTTCAAGAAACATTTTAAATTAAAATAAATAAAATTTGGGGAAGATCGTCCATGAGGGTTTCCGGTTCCCCAAAGGGTTGTGTTACCCCAAGCATGCCCCGGGGGGAAAAAACCTGGGGAGTACGCCCTTAATTTTTCCTATAAAAACCCAAAAACATTGTTAGCAAAAAAACCTGAAAGGGGGGTCAACAATCCCGCAAGGGGGAAAAATGTCATACTTATCTAGTCTGGTTTTTCGGTAAAAGTGAGGTCAGGGTTTTGAATTTTTGTGGGGCCCTCCCAGAGAATTCCCTTTTTTAGTAAAATTGGTACTCCTACTTAAAAACCCGCAAATCCAAAACTAAATTCTTTATGCAAAAGTTCAAACCCCACTAGTGTGAAAAATTGAAACGGGCCCAAATTAAAAGATTTAAGACGAAAAAAAGCTTACAACAGATAGTAAAATTCGTATTTGGGTGTATTGTAACATATTTAAAACCAAATTTTTAAATAATCAAAATTTAATTTTGAGCTCCTGGGATACAAAAACCCTACCCTAAAAGGGGAATTTTTATAACCCAAATAACATATAAAATAATCCCAAGTGGTTTAATTGTTTTTTGGGTTTGTCAAAACCCCTATCCCAAATTTTAAAAAAGAAAAATCTACTGTTTTTTTGTAACTATTTTAAATACCCAGCAAAGGGGGCGCCGCAGTTTTCCCCCTTGGTGTCTCGGGCCAAAGGCTCCCACAACTTTTTACGCCCGGTTTACGGAGTTGTTACTGAACATTAGCCCCCCAATTGCTGGAAAAACATTTATTGAAAATTGGGGGCCCAAAAAATTTTTTGGTAAAATAAAAATTTCCAAATTTTTTCCCCTCGATCCGCGTTTTTTAATTGGTTTAACATAAAAAATATTTTTTTAAACCGTTTATTTTAATATTTTTTCACAAAAAGGGACCGGCTGGGAAATTTTAAAGATGGGGTTTTCTTAAAATAGTCAGTTACTATCAAGCCCCCCAAAAAAAAAATGTAGTCGCCCAAAGGGGCCACCATCCAAAAATTTTTCCAATGGAAGACAATGTTAAATTGTTGGGGGTAAAAAAAATTTTTGGTGATAAAAAAGGGGCTTTAAGAAAAAGTTGTTTTAATAAACAATTTCTTTAAAATCCATATTCTAGGGGCAGGGGTCCCCCAAATACGGGTTTATCGGGCCCACGACTAAAAAATTTTTTTAAACAAAAAAAAAAATTTCAATAAAAATTTTTACTTAAATGTTTGGGTGCTCTTTGGTGAGAAAAACAAAATATTCCATACATACCTTTGATGTGGCTAAACGCCATTATTGGAAAAACAAATCATCAAAAAACCCCCCTGTGAGGGTTACAGCCCCTTTAAATGTTCACTAGCAGCCCTTTTCAGAAAATGTTGTTGGGGGGGAAAATTTTTGAGGAAGGGTTTTCGGGTTTTGGGGGAAAAGAGCTGAAAAAAAATTTTGATTAACAGCTGGGCAAACATAATTTTCTTTTTTTTATTTAAAGGGCGTAAAAATTTTTCATGCGAAATTCCTCATCAATGGTGCCAATACTTTCAAATTTCCCCCTTTAAAAAACCCTTAGCTTTCCGTTTTAGTGAAATATTTTTACTTTATTAAAAAAAATAAACAAAAATTTTAAACCCTTTTGGGCCCGGCAGAGCTCCTGTGCTGTTAGTTACATTATTTTTTTAAAAAGGGAGATGCAGTGGGGTTTTGGGACATCTAGGGTTTGTTCCCCCCAAGGAGAAAAAATTTATCAACTTGGACCTTTCAACGGGGGTTTTTGGGGCCATTGTTTTCACTTTTTAAAAGATATGCCGCCCAAAAATTTCAAACAATTTAAAAAAAGCTATCTGGGGGGAAAGGGGAAAATAACCTTTAGCTTTGACTCCCCCTCCAGTTTGTTTTCATAAAAATTTAAAGGGGAAATTATGTGGGAGGGGAAAGGGGAGAAGGTTCCGGTGTTTTCCCAAACTTAATTCCAAAAAATACCATACGTTCTACTCCCAAAGGGGTCCCGTGTTTAAATCATTGCTTTGTTTTTCCCTTTTAAAACCCCTGAAAGAAAACCTCAAAATGTTTAAATAATCTTAGTTATAAAAAATCATCAGTCCCCTTTTTAGACCCAGAAGATGGGGTGTCTGCTTTATTTGGCCAAGATTTCCCGGGGGGTTTCTTTTTCTCCCTTTGGCCGAAAATTGAAATTTTAAAAGAAATGTTTTTAATATACCATCTCACGTGATGAATTAAGGCTGGGATTTTGGATGTTTGTTTGGTCTTATTTTTAAAAGTTGGATTGTAATGTTTATTAAGTTATGCCCCCCCCATGCTGGAAAAGTAAGGGTTTTTAATTTGTAAAAAAATTAGGTTTAAATTTGAGAGTCAATATTCTATAATATTTTAAACTAGTTAAAAAAAACATAATTTGGGATTTTTAATCTTACTTTAAAAACCAATAATTGATGGAATGATATTTTAAATTTATTGGTGCCCCCCAAAAAAGAAAAGGCGAATGGGCCTTAGAATAAGAAAGGTATTAAGATCGGGAGGGTCACTGAAAAGACACCTTTAAAGGAAAAGAAAAAATATCCCGAAGGGCGCAAAAAAAAAATTTTATTCATAATTTTCAATTTTTTTTTTAAAAATCCCCAATAATTTATAAGAAAATATTTTCTTTATTCCTTACAGTTTTATTTTAAACAATTTTTCTAGCTTTTTTTATTTTGTTTTTTTGGAATTTATTTTGTTTTTTTAGTAGCTTAAAATTTAATTAATTTTAAAAATAGAGAATTTTTTGTATAAATTTTTATTTTTATTTTTTTTGCAAAATTTGTTATATAAAAGAGTGTTTTAAAAAAATTTTAAAAAAAAAAAAATTTTTTTTAGATGTGTTTGGCAGATATTAAAAAAAGGTTTTAAATTTTTAAAGGGTTTAAAAAACGAGGCCCTTTAAACATAGGGAAAACCTTTTCAAAACCCTTAATTTTGAAAAATGGGCCAGTAATAGATTGTTTTTTTGCTGCTCTTAGAACGAAATGAAAAATTTATTTAAAATTAAAAATAAAAGGCATATTAGTAAATACTTTTAATTTAAAAAATATTTAAAAAATGGAAAAAAAAAATTATTTTTAAATTTTCCCCCTTAAGGGGGGGGGGGCCCCCCCTTTCCCCCCTTTTTTTCAAATTTATAATAAAAAGCTACGAAAGTATTTGATAAGTGACATCCAATCCAAATTTACTTAAATAATCAAACAAATTTTTTTCCCCCTACATCGTCTTTTTTTGGTTTCAAATTCGGGCCTATACGTCAAAATACCTCAAAACGCTAAAGATTAAACTTTTAAAAAAGGAAAAAAATATATGAAAAAACATATTTTTTTAAAATCTCTCATTTGGTAGTGTGTTGGAATATAATTTACCTAGTACTACCCAACCCCCAATTTTGTGTGCCGCAATTTCAAATGTTGAAATTGTGGCACCTTTTAAATTGCGATTTAAATTAACTATTTGTTTTGTCTAATGGGAGTTTGAATAAATTTTTATTTTCAAAAGTTCCCCCAAGAAAAAAAATTTTCGTACCCTATTTGTGCCCCTTTAAACTGGGGGAGCTGAAAAAAAGTTTTATCTAAAGTTGTTTTGGTTTCCCCTCCACTTTCGTATATTTTTAAAAACAAAATTAGACCCCAACTAAACCTGAAAACTATAAGCTTTTGGGAAAGGTCGTCTTTAATTATCTATTTATTTTTCGGGCTACCATTTTCCCAAAAACATTGTTGAACAAAGTTTATTTGTAAATTTTTCTAGTAATAAAATTTAGCACAACCCCTTTTTAATCTTTACTTATAGATAATTTTCCTAATTAGATAAGGGGGGGGAAGGGAGCATTTTAGAGATAATATACCCGCCCCTTTAAAGAGGGTGAGACAAATATTTTTTTAAAAACCACCCTCAGTGGCCTGGCCAGCTTTTTTAACCTGCCCCTTTTCAGTAGGGATGTCGAACAGTAAATTTTACGCCCTTTGACCATTCTATCATTGAAATGGGGGAAAAGTTTATTAAAAATTTAAATTTTTTTGATCCCCAATCGACCCTTAAAAGTACCCTAAAAATTTTTTCAAACGAAGAATTTGGTAAACATAAATTATAAAAAAAATGGGAGAATTTTTAAAAACAAACCGCTTGAACTGGGGAAAAAACCCTTGTTTTTCAAAAAACTGTGTTTAAATATTTTCATTCCTCTTTCACCATGTGGATTATTGAATATTTAAGGGTTTTATTAAATGGGTTGGTTCTGAGGAAGTTAAAATTGAAAAAAAAAAAGTAAATTTGCCCTTTTTCGTGGAAAGTGTGGAAAATATTTTTTGGGGGGAAAATCACCTAAGTTATCATGTCGGGGGTTAAAACCCGTTTCTTCCTCATCAGAAAAATAAACAAATCGGAAAGGGCGTGTAGCCCATGTTTCCCTTTTAAACTGGTGAAAAACTTTTAAATAAAATGTTTGCGTGTGTTTTAGGGAAAGGGGGTTAGGGGGTTTTGGTTTTTGATTATTTAGAACCCAAACCCCAATCGCTGGGTAAAGGGCCAAAATGATTTAAATTTCCCATCTTCTGTGTCGTTTTTTTTGGGCTAATTTACCTTCTATTTATGTCTAATCTCATTCCATTTAACCTTCAAACCCACAACCCACCCTTTTTTGTTATACAATAGGAAAGAGCGAAAAGAAAAAGACCAAAATTCTTATCTAAAAGGGAAAAGGGGAAAGCTCGGCTTAATTTTTCAAAGACCTTAAAAATTTGTGATGAGACCCCATAAAAGAATTACTTAAAATTTTTGAGGAAAATTTTAAATTTTTGAGCTTTTTTTCATCAATCTTAGTATCGTCGTTTTTCAAATTTCCTTTTTTCCCTTTAAAAAAAGTTGGAACAAAATGATGTCCAATTTTTACACTTATTTTTTTCTATTTTAAAAAAATCCCAAAATAAAAGGGGTTTTTAGTGAAAAAAAATCCATTTGAAATTCTAGACCAAAATTTTTGGGGTGAACCATATTTTTAAAAAAACTCATTTATATTTAAACATTGCGTAAGAACGCCCAAGTTCACGTGGAAAATTTTTCTCCAAGATTTAAAGACCTAGTTGCCCATAAAAAAAATTTTAAACGCTGCGTGGTTGTTTAACTTGGAAATCAAATTTATTGTCCTATTTTTAGGAAAAAAAAAACCTTTTTTTTTGGGCCCAAAAAGCCCCACATTTTAATATTTTTTTTAGTGTTATTTTTAATTTTGAAAACCTTTTGGGATCGTTTTAACAATGCAGAGAAAATTATTTGACGTTTTTTAATACCTTTTACAAGATCTAAAAGTTTTCTATTTTTCGGAATATTCCTTCCTATGGGAAAAATTTCACCCTAATGTAAGTTCTTTTTTAAATTTCAAGTCAATGAAAGGTTTTTTTTAAATTTGCTCTTTGCTTTTCCGGGGTTTTAAAGTTCATGGACCGGGTTTTTTGACAGATTTTGAAGAGCGGGCGGAGCTACAATGAATAAATAACTTTTATTGACTTTCAAAAAAATAAAATGGTGAAAAAAAATGAAAGTATTTAAATTCATTTTAAATTAATCAATCTTTAAAAATCTTTAAAAAATTTTTTCAGTGCTCAAATTTCCCCCTTTTCCTTTTTTTTTATAAAGGGGTTTTTTTTAATTTTGTCCCAAATTTTCTTTTTCCCTTTTTGAAACTTTTTTAAATTCTTCAAAAATTGGGGGGGGTTTTTCTTTATTCTAAATTTAATGTTGCTCAAAACAAAAAAGAAAATATGTGAAATTTTTTTTTTCTAGTATTTTATACAATTTCCAAACGAATTTTTTAATATATATTTTTTAAATATATATTTTTGTATTGATAGCGAATAAAAAACCAAACCATGGATAGGGGGAAGTCTAGGGTTTGTTTTTAATGCCCCCTACCAAATAAAATTTTTTGAAAAAAATTTTACCAGATATTATATTTATTAAAAATAACTCTGCTTTTTATTTTAGATCACCTATTTCTAAAAATTTAAAAAATTGGGTTTGGGAAATTGAGAAATTCTTTATGTTTTAAAAATCTCTTTGGTTTTTAAAAAACGACCGGGGAAAAACACACACGTCTGTTTTACATGGGATTGATTTTTCAAAAAACAATAATTTAAGTGTAAAAGGGAAATTTTTACGTCCCTCAACATTTTCTTTTTTCTTGAACATAAATTTAATACCATCAGTTTGTTTCTGGGTTTTCCCCCAGCTTTCGTTTTTTTGGGGAAAATTGAATTGTTTTGGGCTTTTGATTCAACTTTTTTTTTTTTTAATTTTTTCCCAAATTTTTCCCGACAGTTTTGGGCTTTACTAGAGAGTTGTTTTAGAGGAATTTTTTTTTAAATTTTCCATAAAATTGGCCCAGTGTGGGCTTATGTAGGTAAAAAGGGTTTTAAAAAATGTGATTTTACCAAAATAAAAATTTTAAAGGAAAAAATATGCATATACAATTTTATGGGAATAAAAGTGTTGGAGGAAAAAGACCTTATGTTTGAAAACAGGGTGGCCTTTGTCTTAAAATTTGGCACGCTATTTTTAAAAAATTTTAAAAATATATAAAAGGTTAGTTTTCCCCAAAACTATTTGAATTTGGGCCCCACCCCAAAAAAATTTAAAAGAATGTTTTATGTCTTTTTGAAGCTATTTTAAATGTTTCCCCCGCCCTTTATTCTTTCTCTCTTCAAACTAATTAGCCCCCTAGAAAAATTTTTTTTAAGTAGTCTTTCCCCCAAAAATTTTAAAAAAATTGGATGCCCTTTTTAAAGCAAATTGGGGGAGGGCCCTCTACGGTTATTTCTTTTAAAGATCGGAAGCCTTTGGGGGGGCCATTTAAAGTGTTATTTGATTAGAAAATTTTTTTAAGAATTAAAATCCTTTTTAAAAAGGTTTTGAATGGTTCATCCCCCGATAGTTTTTTTTGAAAAAAGGGAAAATTAAATTTGAATTTGAAAAACAAAAGGGCCCCTTTAAGCTTCAAAATTAAAAAAATTTGTAAAATTTGGGGGGGCAAATTTAACCCCCCAAAAAACTCCCCTCCCCACACGCATGACACGCTTTAAACGCCTTTAAGAATTTTCAACTTTTCCTCGAAAAACTTGAAAAAAAACGCAATTTTTTTTTGAAAAAATTGTGACGAGTTGAAAGATTTTTTATTTAAATAAAAGTACGGGGACACGTGCCCCAATTTAAAATTCGTCAATTGTAAGAAAAAAGTGTTTGGGAAAACCCTTTTTTCAAAGTCGCATATAATTTCAAAACCAAACCCCCAAACCCCAATTGATTTGTCCCGAATCCTTACATACGCCGGGACGATCACACCACCACAATATCCCCACTGAACCGAGGTTTTTTGCCTATCGCTGAAACCCTGTGGTTGGGGTTTCCCCCCACCTCTCCTCCCAAATTTGGGCAAGAAAAAGTGAAAGGTCCCTTATTCTCGCCCCCCCCTGAAACCCTTGCCGGTAAACCCTTTTTGGGCTCTACTTTAATTCCCCAAACCTTTCGCCTATTGCTCTCGGGTTTATTCTTGAACAACCCCCCCCCCCTTTTGTTTGATCCACGCCCCGTGAACCAATGTTTTTTTCAAGGGGTATATTATGGGGTTAACCCATAGGAAGGACACACAATAAAACTCTGGGCTTTCGAGGTAAAAGCCTAAAATTTTTAAGGGGTTTGAAAGATATAAAATTTAAAAACAATTTTTGGGTTTAACTAAACCCTTTTTTCGAAATTCAATTTATATCTGCGTCCCAATTTTTTTGTAACGTTTTATTACGGGCAGCCCTTAAGGCAATGTTTACCCTTTCAGATATTTTGGGCTCTGATATTTTAGGTATCTTTTAGGGGCTCGGGATTTTTTTATTTTTGCCACCTTTTTTTCCTTTCCCAAAGGGTTTGGGAAAAAGTGGGGCCGCCCAAACCGTCGGGGTAATTTAATTTAAATTTTAACGGGGCCCCGTTTAGGGGGGTTAAAAAGTTTGGGGTTAAATTCATTGGGGCTTATGCTGGTGTTATTTATTTGTATTTGATAAAAGGGGGCCGCGGGGCACCCAGGGTTTTTTTCTGAGGACAAACTTATTTTTCCCTTTAAACCTTTTTGGCATTTTTATGGTAAAACTTAATCTTTTACAATTATTTAAATTTTTGCATTTGTGTCAATTTCCCTTTTTTGTTAAGGGGGGTGAGCTGTTGGCTCACTCTATGTTACGGACCATGGAAGGGGGTTTTCTCTCGGGCTTTAAAATTTTTTGATTTGGGCTAATTTTTTTTTTTGTTTTATTTTTAGAATTGGAGATCAATTTGTTAGACCTTTATGCTGTGTTCTGAGGAAAGCCATTTTGGGGGGCGTTTGTATTTAAGGGCCCCCCTGATATTATTATTGTTGTAATGCCCTTAGGCCCGGGTGCCCCTTTTTGCCCTTTCAGCCCCTTTTTGGGTTTTGGTTCAATTGTTATTCCCAAGTGTCCGCTCACCATTGAGTTTTGTACCATGTTTCTTTGATAATAAAAAAATAACTCTCTTGTGCTCCCAAAAAAAACCTTTCTGTCTATTATTTTTTGTGGGTAGTTTAAGAGGGGTAAGTTTCAAAGTCACTGTGCAAAATTCAATACAGAGGTGTTTGGGAGAATGTTGGTCACCAAAAGTTGGGGACGATCAAGATGCAAAGGGTCGGAGGTAATAAAAAGGCTTGAAAAGCATTTTTTTTTTGGGATAAAAAAAGGGAAAATAACATCTCAAAGGGTTATAAACATAGGTTTTAATAAGAAAATAAACTCTTCACTCCTAGACTACCATAAAATTTCCCCCAAATAAAGAAGGAAGAGAAAAAATATTTTAAACTGAAGCCCGGGGATGCAAATTTTGGGGGAAAGGGGGGGGACGGGGGCCCAAAAGCCCTGGGACAACCATTCCAGGGGGGAAAAATCCCCCCCCCCAAAAAAAAATTAAATTCAAATTTCAGTTATTTTTGTAAATTAATGAGGGCCCAAGTTTGTTTTGTGACCCTGAAGTAGTTTTCGAGCCAAAATTGAAAATTTAAACCAATTTAAAATTTTTGTGTACAATTAAATATTTGCTTTATTTAATTAAAAATTTCCTTTTGGGTTTGGAAAAAAAGTTAAATTTTTGTTGTATTTGCCTAGTCATGTTTCCCCTTTCTTTTCCCTCTTAAACAAAACACATTAAACATTTTACTCACACAAAAACAACAGAAAAAAATGAAACAAAGGGATTTGTAAGGGCTATTGTTTTTTAAAAGGCGGAAAAGGTGTTCATAATAATTAAAATTTTAAAAAAAATTTCCCCAAATTTTTCTAAAGCCGGGAAACTCGGAGTTTTTTTTTCATTTGAGCAAAGGGTCATTTAAAAATTTAAAGACAAAGGGGATTTACGAAAATTTTTAAAAAAGAGGAAAAACATTTCTACATACATTTCCTTTGGTATCTCAAATTCCCCAAACCCCATTCACCTTGTTTGTGTCCAAGAGAAGTAAATAGTAAGCTATTTTTATATAATTCACCCCTGGATTGTTAATTAAACCCATAAATTAGGAAAAAAATCCCCATTGGGCGCAACTTTAAAAAAAGTTCCCCCAACAAAATCCTCAATCTTCCCCAAACTTAGTTATTTTTCCAGTTTCCCTTTTTTCCTTCATTTACAACCCCCCTTTAATTTTCATTTTTTTTATTTTCCAACTGCCCAAATGTTTTAAAACCCCCTTCCCCCAATTTTTTAACATTTAATTTTAAACCCCCCTTTTTAAAAATAAATAATCCAAATTTGGAGTTACCCCCCTTTTATTTAAAAAAAAATTTTGGAAAGGGGAAACACCCCCCCCCGAGAAAATGATAATTTAACCCCCTTTTTTTGTGAACCAATTTTTAAAAATTTTTTAAAAAATTAAATATTTAAAAGTTTTCCCGGGTATTTTTTAAAAACCCCCCTTTTGTTGGGAAAAGTCCCCCTTTTCAAATTTGCATTCAAACCCCCAATTTAATTTTAAATTTTCTTTTTTTAAAAATTTCCCAACCTTTTTTGTTTTCCCCTTTTTAAATTTTTATAAGAAAAAAAGTTAATCCAAAAGTTAAAAAATTCAACCCCTTTAATTTAATTTTTTAACTATTAAATAAAAGTTTGGGAAAAAGGGGGGGTTTTTATTATTTTTTTAACCCCAAAAAACCAAAAACAATTTTTTAAAACCAAAATTTTAAATTTTTTTATCCTTAATTTAACCCTATCTTTTTTCCCCCAAAAAAATTCAAACTTGTTTTTACACTATTTATTTTAACAAAAATTAAAATTATAGACTTTCAAATTTATTTTTCCCCAAATAGATTTAAAACCCAATTTTTTTCTTTGGGGCCGTCATCATCCCCAAAACCGGATTGTCAAAATTCATGTATATTAATTTTTTTATTAAAATTTTTGTAAAAATACTTTCAATTTGTATCAATTAAAGACAAAAACGAGGTTTTTAAAGGTGGCATTGTAAATACCTAACTGTAAGGAGCTGGCAACCCTTTAAAAGGTACTAATAAAAAAACTATAAAACGGAAAATTTTACATTTCCCAAGATTTGCAATTTAAAAATTAAAGGAAAAATGGTACAAATTTTGGGAAACAATCCCGGCTTTTCAAACCTTTTTCTTATTCCCCCGGGCTTTTTCCCCAACGTGGGGCACTAATAAAACCCGGAGGGAGGTTTTTAAAGGGAATTTGAAATCAACATTTTATTTCACAACTTAAACAGGTAATATTAAAAAGATATTAAAAAACTGATTCAATGATTTAACTCATTACAGTTCATTGGGACCAAAAGGGCTTTTTGTTTTTTATGATTTTATATAACACTGTGGGAAGGAAAATATTAAAAATTTTTGGGGTTTAAAATTTAGAATTTTAAATTTTACGAAGTTTAAAAACAATGAATTTTTTTTTCTATAAAAAATTTCCCAAAAGATTTTTTTAAAAAAGTAAAAAATATTTTAAAAGGGGGGAAAAAATTACATCATTTTTAATCATAAAGTATAAAATAAAATATTATTTTTTTTAAAACCCCCAAATTTGGGTTTACTCTCATTTTTTAAAAACACAAAGGTTTTTTTTAAATTAATTCATTTGATTTTTTTGTCTACTCTTTTCGTTACATTATTTTTCGGGCCAAATTTAAACATTGCAAAAAATGAGAAAAAAAAGTATTGTTTTAATTTATCAATTTGTAGAAATAACACCGACTAAACCCAAACCCTAATGTCCCCTGATCCGACAGTGTCGGATAACCCAAAATTAAAGATAATGACTCACTCAAAATAAAAGGGAAGCTTTTGGGAAAGGGGAATTAAATGACATTTTATTTTTTCTATCTAAAATTTTCTCTTTTTTTTCTTCCTTCTGATTGTCATTTTGGCTTGAAAAAAAATTTTACATATCAATTTTGTGTTTTTATTTACTATTTCTTTAAAAAAATTTAAAAACTTTCAAAGAATGTATTAGTTTCCAAATTGGGCCCACGGCTTTAGATTAAATATTAAAAAATTTTAAAAAACAATGAAACATTGTGAAAAAATAGCCCAAAAAGATCAATGTTTTAATAATAACATTGCTGTAAAGTTTGTGCACTTTAGCAGCCCCACATTGGTAATATTTTCAAGGTTTTTTTTTATCACCAAAGGGCTTACTACCCGTTCCCGGGTTTTTTACGCCTTAGTATTAAAATTAAAGCCAATGGATTTGTAAAAACAGTTGTTAAATTTTTTTGAGGAAATTTAACCCCCATTTGCGGGGGTGGGAAATTGGGGGAAACAATTTAGTAAAAGTCAAATACAGTTTTACCCGACCAAAATTCAAACCTGAGGGAGGGATTTGTTTGCATTAGGGGTTTTTTAAGTATATATTTAATTTAATTTTTTTAAAAATCAAGATTTTTGTTTTTGAAAATTTTTTTAATTTAAAATATTGCTAATTTTTTACAAAAAAAAAATTTTAAATTTAAAAAAACATAAAAAATAAAAAAATATTTGTAAAAAAAAAAATAAAAATGTAATAATAAATCAATTTATCAATATATAAATAAAAAAAAAGGATCCCCCATTTGCATAAAAAGTTTTAGAAAAAAAATTTTTTTTTCATATAAATAAACCCTTTTCCCCTTTTTAAACTTATAAACCAGTAATATAATTACGGGGAAATTTTTTGTTTCAAGCTGCCATATTTTTGCACAAAGAAAAAAAAGGGAGAAAAGTTTGTTTATTCTTCACAATATTAAGGTGTGGTTTCAATGCATTTTATTATTTTAATAATGGCTGAGAAAGAAGGGGGGGGATCATCCCCCTCACCAAAACCCCCCTTCCAGAATTTTTAACCCCCGCAAGAACCCGAACCCCAAAATTTTTTTAAATTTGCATGGCGTGTGAAAAACAATTAAAAAGGTGTTGGGGTTTTGGGTCTAATGCTGGTGTCATGGTGAATGGTTTGATCAATTTTTTTGGTGATGATAGCTGTCACGTGAAGTTGAGTGAACCCAAACCCTTTCGGGGAAAAATTGCATTGAAGAAAACCCGAGTAAATAAAATTCTAAACATTTTTTTTTGCTCTCAACATTTAAAACATTTTACTAAAATTTTAAAGTTTTGTTTTAAAAAAAAACTATCAAAAAATTTTCAGATGCAGATCACATGACTTGACGTAAGAGCTTAAAATGGTTTTTTGTAACGGTTAAATAAAAGTTTTTCCTTTCAAATCCACCCATACTGTAAAAACAGCGTAACAAACATATGTTGTGTTGAGAGAAATAAATGGTTTTTAAAAGGCCCGGTTATGTTATATCATACTTTTTCTTTTTAAAATTTTTATTAAATTTCAATTTGGGCCAAATCGAGCCCCGGCGGCCCCTTAAAAAACTTTTTGAGGGGTTAGTGTACTCATGCCCCCCCTATGTAACCCCTTTAAATTTAACCCGGTTTCCCTTTTTGGGGGGTTAAATTTTCCTAAGGCACAATAGACTGTAATTGGGCCCTTAATGGGAAAGGGCAAATTCCAATCTCAGCTCCATTCGGAAGGGGTAGATTTTAAATGCGATTTAATCACAGTATTCTCTCTCCACCCTAATTTTGGTGGGTGTCTAAAAAAAAAAAATTTTACTTTCCTCGCCTACTCAATAGATTGAACCCTTGTTTTTAAAAGTAACAAATTTTAAAACAATTTGAGGAGCACCAATAAAAAAACTCATATTTCACCTTCTATAAAAATTAACACAAATTTTACAAACGGAAATTTCAAACCCCTCCGTTAAGCCCTAATTTTTAACAAAGCAAACCCTTTTTTAGTTAATGTACATACCTTTTCCAATAAAATACATTAAAACATAACATAAATCTCCGCTAGAGCTTTTTTTTTTTTTTTTTTTTTTTTTAATTTTTTTTGGTCACAAAAAAATAGGGTTTTAATTTTTTCTACCCATAAGTAAAAAAACAAAAGTCCCAAAATAATGAATTTTAAACCCCAAAAATTTTTAGGTTTAAAAGAATATCATACTATTTTTTTTTATTTTTCCAAATATTAAAATATTTTAAAAATTTTTTTTCCAGTTTCATAGCTAGTTACTAGTTATTTTCCCAAAAGTGGGTAAGTTAGCTTTAAAAAGTAAACGACAATAAAACAATTTATTACCTATACCTTTAGTGACGTCACGGCCCCAAAAGTTTATTGGTTTGGAAATCCAATTCCCCCAAAACTTTTTGGGTACAAATGACGTCGCAATAAATTAAAAATTTTTGTTTCATCCCCTTTTGGGTTCGAAAGGGGTAACCTCAAAGCCCGGTTTAAATTTAAAAAAATTTTAATTTTTTTCTTATTCGTATGAGTTTATTTAAACATGTAATTAAATAAATGTACTACAAGTGGTAAAAAAACATCCCCCTACCCAGGGCCCAAACGTTTGGGACACATTATGTTTTGGGTGTTTACCTAAAGGCAAAAGGGGAAATTTTAATGTCATTGCTTTCCCTTGGGATTAACCCAAATTTTGGGAGAAAAACGTGTTTTTTAATAAGCTTCCGATCCTTTCAGGGAACTGCTGAGAAAAGCCCCAAAATTTGAAGATGATCCGAACCAGGTCATTTCCCTCCTTGACAATGGAAAAAGGTTTTTTTTTGACAATGCTAAGTAAGTGAACCGCAAGGGTCCAAAAAACAAGGGGATCAAAAAAAAACAAATTTTTTTGTAAAAACCGGGCTGCAAAATATTGGTTTTGAGGAGTACAAAAAATTTAATAAATGTCAAGACTTTTGGGTTCCTCCACAGTGGCTGGTAAAAAAAAAACAAGTAAAAAAAAAATTTCCCCTTTTTTATATTCCATCTAGCTTTGATGCTGAAGACCCCCGATATTTTGTCCCATTTTAAGAACCATTTAAAGGATGTTTTTTATTTTTTCATTCCCTTTTAAGAAACCCAGTGTTTTTTCCCGTAAAATTAACTTCCGGGGGACATGTTTAACATTTATTTAATAAAATTAAAAAACATTTTTTTGGGCGGGGAGAGAACAAATTCCAAATGGGTTCATAGTTAAATTTTTCCCCCCCAGATACTCTCGGGGGTTTTTGGCCCTATATTGAAGACCCGGGTGATATTAAAGAATAAGAAAATCATTCCAAATTTCCTCAGAGCCACCCGCAAAAAAATATGACATTAAAAAAATTTAACATATAGCATTTTTTGGTTTGAACTTGGATTAAAAGGGTTGACATTTAAATGAGAACATCTTTCATATAGCTTAGAGTGTGGGAAATTTTTTTAATTTTTAAAAAAACGGAAAAAAAAAACTACCCAAAAAATTTTTTTTGTTACATTATGTTTAATTTAAAAAAGTTTGTGGAAAAACAGCTAATTTATCAATTTTCTTGATACTGATTAAATTTTTTTTTTAATTTAAAGTCTATATATATGTCAATTAAATCAAAATGTTAAACAAATTTCCCTTTTTATCACTATTTTTCTTTTTAAAAAAAAGTCTTAAATGAAATAGGGGGTGTCTTTTTGCAATGCTTTTTAAAAATTGTTCAAAGTAACCTACGGGGTTACTTTTTAAAAGGGGGATAAAAAATTTTTACAGGTAAAAATTGACATGTCCCCTTTTTTAATTACAAAAATGTTTTAAAAATTTTAAAATTGTCCTATGATTTTTTTAAAAAAACAACCAGGGTTGTACACGGGCCTTTTGTTTAGGAAAAAACTCGACAAAAAAGGGGGTTTTTCTGTAACAAAGCAACCCCTTTGACCCTATTTTAAATCTATCCCCTAATTTTTTTTAAAATTTAAAGTTTTTAATGAAATTTTTGGGAAAAGGGAAATTATTTTTTTGTTCCCATTGCAAAATTTTAAAACCCTTTTTACTCTTTTTTGTTTTTATGTTGGTTTCTACTTTACTGTAAAAAAATGTGTTTATTGGAGTTTGGGGTGGGGCAACTCCCAAAAAAACATTTTAAAAAAAGTTTAATTTTAAAACCTTAACGTAAATTTTAAATAAAAGTTCTCTTCCCTGAAACCTCAATACAATGACAAAAAAAATTTTTCACTTGGTTTTTTTTTACCCCATTACAAAAGATAGTACAAAAAAATTGGGTTATTTTTTTTAAAAATAAATTTAAAGTTTTATTTTTTTTTTGCTAAATTTGGTTTTTTAAATTTTGTTTTTCAGTGAAGATATAATAAATTTCTTTAAATTAATATTTTCTGGTGAAGTTTTTTAAAAGGCCTCCAACGTGTTAAATGTTTTTAATTTTTTTAAAAAATTTAAATAATCTTATATTTAAAGGTGTTTCCAACCATAAAAATTGGGGCGAAAACTTTTAAAAAACCAAAAAATTTTTTGCTGAAAAAATTATACTTTGGGGGTTTTTAAAAAACCCCCAAAAATATAATTATTTCCCTAAAACCCAAATTTTCCCCTTTTAAAGTGTGTTAATCCCAAATAATTTAAGCAAATTAAAACCCCTTTTACCCTCATTATTTGATGAGTAATTTCACCTGTGGGACAAAACCCCCTAAAAGCCAAAATTTTTTTGACAAACCCTTTTCCATTGAAAGTGGGGGTCCCCTCATAAATGTTTTTTCCAAGAAATCACTACCCAAATTCATTTTTTGGATGAGGGTTTTGCACCCCGGGAAGTTAACCCCCCCCCCCCCCCCTTTAAACCCCTCCCCCCGGGCATTTTAATTTTTTCCCAAAAAACTTTTTTTTATTTAAAGTATTTCCAAAGGGCAATTTAACTAAGTATTCAATCTTCATAATTTTTTAAAAGTGTTGTTTCCCTGTGGGTGAAAACCCCACTTATTAAAAGGGGAAAAAAATTTCTCTCACCCAAAACATTTCAGAATGACGGTTCACCCTATTTAATTAATAACAGTGGAAAATACTTCTCTTCTTCAATTTAGTGTGAACCTTTTGATAAGCCATTTTGGGGGAAAGGGGCACAACCCTTTTTTAAAAAATTTTTATCATGCCAAAGTTAGGGATTGGGGCCTACAGTTAAAAATAAAAGCCCAAATGTTATTTCTAAGGCCTTTTTATTTGGGGAGTTTTAGGCAATACTATTTTTTTTAAACCAAACCCCCCCCCTCACCCCCTTGGTCAAAGAAACAACCCCCCTCTGGGAAGAAACGGGGGGGGTATTCGATAAAATTTAAAAAAAGTCTTTAAATTTACAAACCCCCAATTTTCCCCAAACCAAATAAAAATTTTAAACCCCCCTAAAAAATTTCTAGTTAAAATAAAAAAAAATAAAACTTTTTTTAAATTTAAAAATTGAAAAAAATTGCTGTAAAAATTTTTAAAAATTAGTAACTAATTTAAAAAATTTGTTTTTTTTAGGGAAGTTTCTTCTTTTAAGACATGTTTAAACCTTTTAAGTTTATTTCGAAATTTTTGAATTTTGGCCCAAAACTTTTCCCCAAAGGGAATTTAATTAAATTTTAAAATTTTGATTTTTTGGGTTTCACAAAAAATTTTTGACAAATTTTAAGTTTTAAAAGGATTACAAAAACAATCCTTTTTATAATTTTTTTTTAATGGGTTTAAAAACAAAATTTTTTTCTTATTTAAATTAATTTTCGGGTTACCCCAATCCCAATTTTTAAACTTAATTTAAAAACAACGTTAAATTCTAAACCCAAAACCAAGTGTTTTATTTTTTAAAATTCCCAATTTTTATTCATCAAAAACAGTGTTGCATTTAAAAAATTCCATTTTTTTTTCACCCCAAAAGTTTTTCTAACTTGAAAAATTGTTGAAAAAAAATTGGTTTTAAAAAAATTTAAATTAAACCAAAAACAAAATTTTTTTCTTTTCAACTAACCCGGGGGTTTCCTTGGCTTTTTGCATATTGGGGGTTTTCCCCGAAATTTTCCCTTTTAATTTTACAAAAGTTTTTAACCCAAAAGTTATTTAAATTTTACCCTCAAATTTTACAAAAAAAATTTTCTGTATTAAAATTACCAAAGTTGTTTCAAATTCCCCAAAATTTTTCTCATTTTAAAATTTAAACAAAATTTTTAACAACACAAAATTTATTTATTTTTTAAAAAATTTTTTAAAATTTTTATATTTACAAATTAAAATAATTTTATTAATTTTTTTGATTTAAAATTAAAGGGTTAATTGGCCCTTTTTTAAAAAATTTTACCCTTAAAGAAAATTTTTTTGATTTTAAAAATAAGGGATACCCCAATTTTTTTTTAAATTTAAATAATTGAAATTAAAATTTTCTTTTTTAAAATTAAATGGGCATACTCAAAAATTTTTAATTTGGGGTTTTTTTTAAAAAACTGTCCCAAACAAAAGGGCAAGGGTAATTTCATTAAAAGACAAATAAATAAAAAAGTTTTCTTTTTCAAGAAAGTTTTAAAATTTTTAAAAATTCTTTTGATTTTAAAAAAAATTTTAAAACAAAAAATGTGTTGTATTTTACCATAGTTTTATTTAAAAAACAATGTTTTTTATTTAATTTTCCCTCGTTTTTATAACCAAAAATTTTTTGTCCTTAAATTTTCTTACCATTAAGTTTTTACCCTAAACAAGTTAAACTTAAAAAACCCTTACCATAAAAAATTATTTCCCAAAAAATGTTGTTTTTATTTACATTACCATTTGGGTTTTTTTAACACAAAAATTTTCTTTTTTAATTACCAAAATTTTTTTCTAAACCCCAAAAATGTTTCCCCTTTTTTTACATTACCATCAATTTTTTACAAAAAACTTTGTTGTCGTATTTACATTAAAACCCCTAGGGTTAATAAAACAAACAAATTTTTCCTTTATTTAAATTTCCCTTAATTGCTTTTCTACTCACCAAAGGGTTTCCTTTTTTTCATTACCAACAAATTTTTATACCACACAAAGTTTTCTGTAAATTTTAAAATTAAAACCCTCAAGTTGAATTTCAAAAAAAATGTTTCTGATTTAAAATTCCCCAGTTGTTACTAAAACCAAAATTTTCCAATTTTAAATTACCATTAAACCTTGTTAAATTTCACAACAAAGTTGGGCCCTTTTTTTACCTTTAAAAATCAAAAGTTATTTCCCCAAAATGTTTCTGTATTTAATTCCCTCAAAAGGGTTTCACACAGGCAAATGTTGTATTTTTTTCCAAATTAATATTTTTTTGAAAAGGGTCTGTAAATTTTTAATTTTTTATTAGTTTTACCCCCAAAAATTAAATTTTTCTGTATTTCAATTCCAAACAAATTGTTAATAACAAAAAAACCCAAAGTTGGGTTTGTTTTTTAAAATTTCCCTAAATTGTTACTAAACCCCAAAAATTTTTTTTATTTTCATTACCATGAAGGGTTTTCCTAAAACCCAAAAAAAAATTGTTTGTTTTTTTTTACCATTTAAAAAATTTTCTAAAAACAATTTTAATTTTAATTTTTCATTAACCTCTTGTTAATACAAAATAAAAAATGGGGGTTTATTTCCCTTCCATAAATTTTACACCCTAAAATGTTGCTGTATTTACATTAAAAATAACTTTTACTAAAAAAAAAATTGGGATTTATTTTTCTTACCATGTTGTTATTAAAAAATTTTTTTTGTTTTTTAAAATTTCCAAAGTTGTTACTACCAACCAAGTTGTCTTTATTTTTAAATTTCCAAAAAGTTGTTATTAAACAAACAAAAATTTTTACTTTTTTCATTACCCTGAATTTACAACCGACAAAAATTTACTGTATTTAATTACCATTTTAAATGGGTTTAAACCAAAAAATTTTACTGTTTTTTTCTTTCCATAAATTGTTACTAAAAAAAACCCAAATTAAAATTTTTTTTACAAATTTCCCCTCAAAATTTTTTCTACCAGACAAAAGTTGTCTGGGATTTACATTACCATCAAGTGTTCCCACACAGACAAAGGTTTCTTTATTTATTTAACCCTTTTAAATTTTTTTACCAACAAGTTGTCTGTATTTTTCATTACCATAAAATTTTTACTAAAATTTACCAAAATTTTTTGGGGAAATTACCCCCAAAAGTTTGTTTCTTCCTTTATTGGGGGAATTTACAACCCTTTTTTTAATAAATAAACCCGACAATATTCCCCTTAAATTAACCCTTTCCTTCCATCATTTTAAAAGACAAAAGTTTCTTATTGGGAACGGGGAAACCCCCTCAATTTTTGGTTACCTAGAAAATTTTATCTGTATTTTACCTTGCCACAAGGGGGTTAACTAACACCAGAACCCAAATTTTTTATTTTTTTAAAGCAAAATTTTTAATCCACAAATTTTTCTGGATTTTTCAAAAATTACCCTGTTGGGGTTACCCCACACAAACCAAAGGGTTAAAAATTTTATTTAATTAACCCTAATTTGGTTTTTTTAAAAACAAAAAAGTTAGTCCGGGTTTTTACATTAAAAAGTTGTACTTTAAAAAATCAATTTTCCCTTTTTTTAACCTTTTTTCCCTAGGAAAGAACTACCTTTTAAAGAAATTGTTGGGCTTTTTTTATTTTGAAATTTTTAAAAATATACAACAAAATGTTAACTTATTTAATACCAAAAAATTGTTTTGTCCTTAAAAGGGTTTTTTTTTTCCCCCCCATAAATTTGTTTTTAATTACCCTTTTTTTTTTGGAATGGTTATTAATTACCCTAAGTTTTTTTAAATAAAAAATGTTTTTTTATATAAATTTTTTAAAAATTTTTATATAAAATTTATTTTGTAATTTAATTAAAAAGTTTTTTTCTACTCAAAACAAATTTTCCTTTTTATTATTTAAAAATTAAATTTTTTTAAATCACCAAACAATAAAGACTTGTAAAAAATTTTTCATTACCATTTTTAAGCTATTATTTAAAAAATGTAAAACGTAATTTTCCAAATTAAATTTAAGTTTTTAGGGGAACAAAAGAAAAATTTATCCCTTTTTAGTACCAAAATTTTTTAAAGAGAAAAAAGTTAATTTTAATTTAATTAACATTTTGAATTAAAAAAAAAAACCAAATTTTTTTGTTCTTGTAATTTTACCCTTCCATCAACTGGTTTTAAAAGAAATGTTTTTTCCTTAAAAATTTTAAAACCAAAAATTTTTTTGTAAACAAAAAAGGGTTTTGTAATTTTTCATTAACCCATCCCTTTTTAAAATTAAAAAAATTTGTTTTTTGCCCAATAATAAGATTTTCCCCAAAGTGAATTTTTTCCTTTTAAAAAGTGGAAATTTAAAAAAAACCCTTTATCTTTAAAGGGGAAAAAAAAGCAAGGTTATTTTTCCCCTAATGCCTAAACCTTAAAATTGGTTTCTTTTGAAAAGTTTTTTAAATTGGGGGAAAATTTTCCATCAAAATTTTGGGCCAAACCGGGGCCTTTCCCCTTCCTTTTAAAGGTGTATGAACAAAATAAAAAAATCTTGGCTGGATGGGGACCCTTGGGCCAACCAAGGGGGTTTTTGGGCCCGAAAGCCCGTTAAATCAACCGGGAAAAAATATTTTTGCTTTTTTTTATTTTTTGGAAAAAAAAAATTTTGTCCAATTGCCAAAAAAATCTTCTAAAAAATTTAAAAAAAATTTTTCAGGGGATGTTATTCACCCCGGACAAAACTAAACAAAGGGTGGAAAGGGAAAGGGGTTTTAATTTTTTCCCTTTTTAAATTTTTTAACAAATATTTTTTTCAAATTTTTTTCTACGAAAAAAAAGCTTTCCAGGGTTTTTTATGAATGGAAAATGGTTTCCCTAATGGGTTCAATTTATTTAAATTATAATTTTACGGAAAAAAAGGAAAAGGGGTTTTTATTTTTTGGTCAACCTGTTTTAAGTTTTTTGCTTTAAAAGATGTATTTTTAAAATTTTTTTAAATTTTTTTACTATTTTAAGGAAATTTTGTTTATTTTGAGATAATGAAATATTTTTAAATTTTTGTTGCCTTAAATTTTGGGGTTTTTTTTTGGTTTTGGTTTTCCTTGCCCCATAATTTTGGGCCCAAAATTTCCTTTTTAAAATTTATTTTTAAAAAATTTTTAAAAATTTTTATTTTTTAATTTTTTCTTATGGGAAAAGTGGGTAATTTTATATAAATAAAATATTAAAATTTTTTTTTTATTTTAAAATTTGAAATTTGAATTAAAAAAAAATTGGGTTTTTATTAGGCCTTTTTAAGTAAAATTTTAAATTGGCCATTTTTTAATTTTTTTAAATTTTTTTTTTTAGAAGAAGGAATTCTTTAAAAAATTTTTACCGGTTTTCCCCAAACTTAACAGGGGAAAAGGGGTTATATTTTGGGGGTGTACACCCCCACCCCCTTAATTTCAAAATTTAGTTTTAGCCCTTTGCGAAAATTGAGGAAGGGGCTTTTTGAAACAAAGGCCCCCAAAAAAACAAAACTCATTAAAAGTTCCAATTTTGGGTTTATCCCCAAAAAAATGTTGGAAAAAGGGAAAAAAGGCCCTTATTGATAAATTTGGGGTTAAAGGGGTGAACCCCCCCCCCCCCCCCCCCCCCCCAAAATAAATTTTAAAAAAACTTAAAAAGGGTTTTAAAGGGGGATAGGTTTCTAACCCAAAATCGCATTTGGAAAAAAGAAATGGATTATTAATTTTTTTTTACATTAAAAACAAGGGGTTTTTGAAAAAAGCAAATAAATCTTTTCCCCTGGAAAAAAATAAAATCCCCTTGTTTATTTAACATTGGAAACCCCAACTTAAAATTGGGAAATGAAGAGGTTTTTAAAAAAATTTCCAAGAAATTTTAAAATTTTGAAAACTAAATTTTCTTTGGGTATTTTTTTCTTAAGTTTTAGAAATTTAAAGAAACTTTTAATAAATTTTTTATCATTTTATTAAAAAAGGGGGGAACAAAGCCCTTTGGGAAAGTTTTAAAGATTGGGTTTTGAAAGGGAAAATTTCAATTAACCCTTTCCCAAATTTTTTAAAATTTCCGGGGGTTAACCCAAAAGGGGTTTTTTTTTAAACCTTAATTTTGATTAAATTTTTTGTTATGATTGGGAAATTTTTAAAACCTTGATTCTGGCCCATTTTAAAAAAAGGGGTTGGAAAAAAATAAAAGTTGGCTATGTTGAATGAATGTGTTATTCAAATCTTTTCAATGAGTAAGTATAGAAAGTCACTTAGTATATAATTTTTTACAACAGGTTATCCAAATTACCCAATCGAATAGTCTGTTACATATTGTACCGTGGTCGCATATACACCGCCACCACTTATTTCGCCGGGCTACTCACCATGTTCTACTGCCCTGCGGAGGAGAATCAAATTTCGAGGCACGAAGCGAGCTTTTTCGACCAGTGCGATCCACTCACCAACAAAACAAACTCTATATAAAGTAACTGGGGAAAAAGCACATCCTGTTGTTTCATCAATCAAGATCGATCGGCGTGAATAAATCGCGTGCGCGATCTGATAAACTTGGCTGGCTACCTCAATCGTCGTGTTACTCGCAACCCCCCCCCCCCCCCCCCCCCCCCCCCCCCCCCCCCCCCCCCCCCCCCCCCCCCCCCCCGTTATCCAAGACCAAGACTTCATAGCGTTCTGCGCAGGCGCCGATGAGGTCTTCTAATCGCCGATGAGGTCTTCTAATCGCCGATTGGACAATATGATATCGAATTATGGCTATTCATTCCAACCCCCTTTTTTTTTCCTCTGAATTCAAATGAATAAAGGCGAGTGTTTGACATGAGAAAAATCACTCTTTGATGCCACTAGCCGTTAGAGAAACTAATACTCCCAACAATGTAAGTTGACATAATGATGGCGAGCTAGTTAGAGATATTGCATCGTTAAATGGTAGACTGTAGGTTATAAATTGATTCTCCAGTATGTGAACAGTTTAGCAGAACTAAATGTAGTACTTTGGATACTTGTTGTACTATGATGTTTTGAGTAGAAGTTTATTACGATTAACTTTCAATATGTTTGTATATCTTATTTCGCAGGTTAACCAAAGTAGGTTTTGGAGAACTATATTTAGCACATTAGATACTTGTTATACTATGATGTTTTGATTAGAAGTTTATTACAATTAACTTTCAATATGTTTGTATACCTAATTTCGCAGGTTAACCAAAATAGGTTTTGGAGAACTAAATTTAGTTGCTTAGATATTTGTCATATTATATTGTTATGATTGGAAATTTAGGACAATTTACTTTCAATATGTTTTTATATCTAATTCCGCAGGTTAAACAAAGTAGGTTTGGAAAACTAAGTTTATAATTTAAATATTTGTCGTGCTACATTGTTTTGATTAGAAATTTATTTGATGTAACTTTCAATATGTTTATATATTAAATTCTGTGGGTTGACAAACGTAGGGTATGCTAGTTTAGGAGAACTAAGTATAGTACTTTAAGTAGTTGTCATGATATATTGTTTTGACTAGTTAATCAGGAGTATCTATGTTTTGATGACCAGAGCGAGTAAGAATGCGCCAAGCTTAAATTCTAAATATTATGTCATATATATATATATATATATTTATTATTTTTACATCTTGTTATATTTTTAAATAAACTGGCCAAGGCTTAGTATCTTGTTATCTCCTGTTTTGTTTTTGCGAGGTCCCTGCCTTATATACATATATTTAAATAATCAAATAGGGAAAATTACTTAACTTGAGCGGTGGTCAATAAGGATCCCTGAGATTTAACTAAATAAATGCCACTAGCCATTTAAGGATGGTTTAATATTATTCTAAATATAATCAAAATTATTAAACGTTTTGCTAGCCAACTTTTAGCCTTTTTTTATAAAACCATTAATTGTAAAAGCAAGCTTTATACTTTATCAACGCTTAAATAGTTTTCTACTCAATATAATATTGTTCTGGTGACGGTTTGTTGCAGGTGATGGTGAGCTACAAGGGGGCACCCCTAACACCGCTGGGTGCCCGGACGATGGGCTGCCATTGCCCAATCAACCAGTTCGGAATGAACACTTTTTTTCCAGGGGAAATGACGGCCGCCAACAGTGTACAACAAAACAAGAGGACCCTTAAACGGAATGGTAAGTATAGGTCAGTAGGTAAGTCACCTTCCCTATCAAGACAAGAAGACCCATCTGAGAGAACATCGCTAAGTCAGCCACCTTCCGGATCAAGCAAACAAGACCCTTCTCTTGAACTGGTAGCGTCATCATCAGGAACAACTCCCTTCGTGGTAATATTGTAAGGTCGTCCAGTCGGTCCAGTCCACCTTCCATGTCAGGTCAACAAGGTTCTACCTTCAGTACGGAGCATTCCAAGTCCATGATGTTGACTCAAGAAGCTGTTGCCCACATGAAGAAAACATCTGTATTCGATGAGAAGACTCGTTATCTTATAATGAAGGCGTGTGAGTATTACAAGATAGAACAATTGGTAAGTAAATCCAATAAGGAGTCAGCCACCTTCAGGGAGTCAGCCACCTCCAGAAAGTCAACCACCTCCAGTGAGTCAGCCACCTCCAGTAAGTCAGTCACCTTCAGGGAGTCAGCCACCTCCATTCAGTCAGCCACCTTCAGGGAGTCAGCCACCTCCATTCAGTCAGCCACCTCCAGTGAGACAGTCACCTCATGTAAATCAGTCACCTTCAGGGAGTCAGCCACCTCCAGTCAGTCAGCCACCTCCAGTAAGTCAGTCACCTCCAGAAAGTCAGCCACCTCCAGTGAGTCAGCCACCTCCAGTAAGTCAGTCACCGGCAGGGAATCAGCCACCTCCAGTCAGTCAACCACCTCCAGGGAGTCAGCCTCCTCTAAGGAATCAGACTCCTCTAGTGAGTCAGCCTCCTCCAAGGAACCAGCCTCCTCCAGAGAGTCAGCCACCTCCAGGGTATCGCACTCGGTATCAGCACCTCCAGGAAAACAGCCTTGTCTCCTAGAAATACAACTCAAGAGAATGGTAGAGACGCATTGGTAAGTCGTTCATCTGAGTTTGTTGAGTGATTCATTCATTTCATCTCACGATGAGCAGCTCTCATCACGCTCGTATACAATGGTGAGACGAAGCTATCAATCTTCACCAATGGATAGGAGCATGATGAGATTAATTGAATTTAGATCTCCATCAATTTTGTGGAACTTAATTCTTATGTGTAGGCGCTGCCCATATTTATTTAAACACTTATAGATTGTTTATTAAAGGAATTCATCCATCAATCATCAAGAGTCATTAAGCAAGAGCAAGTCCTAGATATCTTATCCACTCAGCTGTAACCATCGTTAAAGGCCAGAGTGTATTAGCGCAATCGTAAATACAAGTAACCAGACAGGTATCTAGTTTAAATAAATAAGGAACGTGTCAAGATAAAAATTTAGAATATATTTTTAAAAAGTCAGGTTACATAAGGAAATTTTGGAATATCTTAAAATAAGTTAATATTATGCGTAGGAATAAATAAGAAACAAATCGGAATCAATAAGGTGGCACATTTACGAATAAATACAGATTGAGTCGAAATAAATATTGAGAATTAAGTCGGAATAATAAATTATTGTATCGGGATGAATAAGAAATTTTTCGGAATAGTTTAGAATTAAATTAAAATAAATAAATAAATAAATAAATAGTTTGAATTAATTAGAATTAATAATGAACTCATCGGTTAGTTACGAATCAAGTCAGAATAAATAATGAACTAAAGGAACTAAAAGAATAAATTCTGCATAAATAAATAACGAGAAGGGATAAATAAAGAGAATTAAGTCAACATAAAAAATATCGAGTCAGAATATAGAGTTATAAATAATAACGGCTCATCAGAATAATTTAAAGAACGACACAAATTAATAAAAAACTAGTCACAATAAATAAGTAAGGATTAAAAATAAAAACGGCAAAGTCAGAAAAAAATAAGGAACGAGTCGTATGAAACTTGTCATAATATTTATAAGGGAAGCATTTGTAATTAATAAGGAGTGAGTCAAAATACGCAAGGAACTAGCTAGAATAAATAAATAGCTAGTCATAATAAATTAGAATGAGTCGAGATAATATTGCAAAAGTCAGATTATATAAGGAATGAGTTGGAAAAGTAATTATCAGGTCAGAATCGATAAGGAACTTATAGAAATGATTAAGTATAGAGTCAGAATAAATAAACAACCAGTAGGAATGAAAAAGAATCAAGTAATAATAATTAATATGGTATAAGTCAGTATAAATAGCCAACGAATAGGAATAAATAATAAGGAACAATTTTGAAAATAAAGAACGAGCTGGAATAAATAATTATGATTGAGTCAGAATAACCAAAAGAAAAGATTGGAATGAATAGTGAAAGATTCAGAATAAATATATTCAAATAGTCTGAATAAATAATTAGAAGGAATGAGCTGGAATAAATAAATACTTTTTAGGAACAGATATGAAATAATAAAAACTATTACAAGTCTGAATGAATAAGAAACAATTTGGAATAAATACTGAACAAGCGAGGGTGTGGAAAGCTAATTTTCTTAGGGGGTCCAATATAAAATCTTATACCTTTGGCCTATAGTAATGTTTATACATATTATTTTTATAAGTATTTTTACTATGGGAGCACAACAAATTCCCGGGAGGGCGTGGAGCCCTCCCTGCTTCCCTTCCCGACCAAGGCCTTTCTATGCCCTTACTCGTTATCATTTAAAACACTGACTAGATATCCAATTTTAACAAAAACGTTAAAGATATTTTCAAAATATTTTAATTAAAGCAATAGCAATCATAAGGCCTATGTAAACTAGGCCTTTCTTTTGAACCATTTTTTTCTTTCTGAAAAACAAGAACACATTGCTATTTTTAATCTAATATACTCCTATGATATAGATTTGTTTTAGTCATAGAAACTATGGAGTACAGTCTAATTTTGAAATGTAAGTCGATGGTAAACTACCCTTAAGATAATTTTATCCTTAAAAATAGAAATATATTATTATTTGTCATTTCAACTACACTGCAGACATTCGTTTTAAGGCAAATTATAAGAGAATTTTTCGAAAATTTCCTATTTTTAAGAATAGTGTTTAATAAACAACCATTACTCTAAAAGATAGAAATAGAATATAATAAACGGCTGAAGGTATCTCCACATTATATATAAATCTCAAGATAGATCAAAATCCGTCAAACCATTTGGTTGTGGTACCAGGTACAGACACACACTGGGATACAGACAGAATTATATAGATAAACATTTTGTGGTTCGGAGGTAAATTAAGTGTCAATATTTGACATAATCTCAAGGTCACATTTATTAACGATTACAAAATTTTCTATTTTAATGAGAAAGTAAAAATTAGATATAGGAGAAAGATATGATATATAATTAAGTACCATATGAATGCGGAGCTTGGGGTATGAGCGATTATAGATATGGAAATGAGCCGTATCCCAATCATAATTGAATGTATTAAGAAATGAAACCTGGGCTTGGGCTCGTTTCCATTGTCCAGGTCTCATTTTTAATTTTATTAAATTATTAATTGTTAAGTTTAAAAAAATAAAATAAAGAGTGTTGTAAACAAAGTATATTATATATTAATGATATCTTAAAACGTACACATAAGGGAATACAATATTGTTGATACAAGTAGCTTTGACATTATTGAGCATATTAGTGAGCATATGATCAAAATCATGAGTCTTCGTTGCTGGTGATGAGAATGTCAAAGGCTTGAACCCCGGCTGAGTGTATTGAGGGTATTTTTCCCTAAATTGTTGCCTACTCTCCCCCTATACAAATGCTCGTACATTTCCTCTACATTCAACCTTTATCATTCCTAGAACAATACCATAATAAGACCGGCCCTTATATGTATAAGTGTGCAGAGGAAGGCACCTATTATCGTGACATAAGCATACAGGACAGTATTACATGATTCTGTTGTGGTACTGGGAGGTGTCATCCCGGTTGATATTTGGATACCGAAACAGGGAATTTTAAGAATATCTGAGGGACTGATAGGTGCTAGTGAGACTTTTTAGAACAATGCTAATTGGAGAGACTGAATAGTCTCAAAGGAAGGGAAACTTTTGAGTACATCCCATATGTTTTAACGGGAGTATAAAAATATAAAATGATTGGCAACCATTATGCTACTCTTCTTCTGAGTGGCCATGGAATTATTCCGTTAAAGTTATACGGGTTTAACCGGTGTGGAGAACAATATTGTTGACAGCATTGCAGAAACCTTTTACCACATCATGTACTAAAGTGAGAATTATGAAGACCAAAGGATCGGATAGTTAGGAAAATACAAGATCGTGGTCTTGTGTGGAGAAGGGGAATTGTTGTGGGCACAATTGAGATTTTAAAAGAGTTTGGGAAGATGGGTACAAGGATTAAGAAAAGAAGAGATACAGAAGGAAAAGACTCGGGGATGGTGTGATACAGAAGATGGAGAAGAAGAGTACTAGAAAAAATAGACTACTGAATGAGAAATAAAGTGAGGAAGAGATTGGCTTGGAATATTGAAAATCTAATGAGTAAGAAGAAATTTAGAATCTTTAATGAGGGTGAAAACAAGAAGGAGAATAGGAGGAAGAAAACGAGTTTAGAAGTCCCTTATTAAAGATGAAGACAAGCAGGACTAGCAGCTAAAAGCATTAGGCTTGAAGCGCTAGGGAATGGAGGAGGGCCTGCGGCCTACGGGCCTAAAATATTTATTGGCGTTGTTTGTAATATGAACAGACTATCACTCTTATGTGCGCTCAAATTAGATAGTTCACGTGGCAGGGTGGTGTGAGTGGTTTGTCCTCTTGGCTATGTTCCGGGAAGGTCAACATATATAGACCCAGTGTTTTAAAAAACTGCTACAGATTGTCTACGAGATTCCGAGGAGGTCGGACGCGTCTGCTGTTCATGGAGAAGACTACGAGGACACCGGAGAGGAAGCCGACATTAGACAACGAATCTAGTTTCATCCGCCTACAAAACACAATCTGAGATGGTCTGCGCGGGGTCTTGAGCTTCGCTGATCATAACGGTGCCAACCAGTAGCTGAAAGACATAAAAAGCGTCCGGTTGCAAAGCAATAACTTGCAGTCGGTGACCGTCTTGGAGACATACAAAACAACACACCACAGGGAGGGAGAGCCTCCACTCTCCCTCACACCCTTGCGCCACTAGTCTGCTCTTGACAAGGCTGCGCGAAATGGCCACGGCACCACTCGACACAAATTACACCACACTAATTTCCACTACTCTATGAACAAAATGAAATTCAGAGGCTAACCTTGATACAAACGACATGGAGACAGATCACGACGGCAACTGACCATTCACCCTAGTTGACAAAATTAAAAGAAAGAGAAATGTAGAAACTAAGACAAGACATAATCTAAGAAAACAATCACGACAGTCGACAACAAATACCAACCTCTGAATACTGAGACACCAATAAACATTTACACACCCTCAACACAGACAAACACCAACAATAAAGAGAGACTTAAACAATAGTGACTGTAGGGATAAATAACTATTATTATTATTATTATTAATAGCACCGCGTCTTACTACCCATTCGGGTTATACGCACTTACGCTAATGTGTAATGGTAGGGTGATTGTGAGATGAAATGAAGGACCTACAGTTTAACGTAGAATCCGAACCACGGTGGAGGCCTGGCATTCCCCACATTCACAAGATGTCATGTCAGAGGTGAAGGAAGGGTTTAGTAATCAGAAAAATCTATGCCGGGACCGAGGATTGAACCCCGGCCACCAGCATAGAAGTCTGACACCTTACCCCTAGACCACCAGGTCACCGATAAACAACTATAAAAAGGTAACCGTGATAGCCAAAGGCACTATGTATAGAAATGATAGGCCTTAAGGGATGAGAGGGGGCAAAACTATCTTGATCAAGACCCATCTACCTCACCACCAACATAACTTTCAAAATCTCCTGAAGGTGACCTGGTGGTCTAGGGGTAAGGTGTCAGACTTCTATGCTGGCGGCCGGGGTTCAATCCTCGGTCACTGCACAGATTTATCTGATTTCCAAACCCTTCCTACACCTCTGACAAGACATCTTGTGAATGTGTGGAATGCCAGGCCGCCACCGTGGTTCGGATTCCACGTTAAAATGTAGGTCCTTCATTTCATCTCACAATCACCTTACCATTACACATTAGCGTAAGTGCGTGTAACCCGAACGGGTAGTAAGACGCGGTGCTAATAATAATAATAAATAATAATAATAATATAATAATAAAATCTCCTGAATATAGAAGCTACTGGTATAAATGTAAATATTAGCGGCGAGAGTGTCCTGTTCGCGGCCATATACAAACCCCCGACCAAGACGCTACTACCATAAGAATTAGACAAAATCACACACGCAAACAAACGGTTTTTGGCGGTTGATCTTAACTTTAAAAACACCAGTTGGAAAAGCCGAGTAGCCATCGGGAACTGACGAATTTTAGCAGACCTTGCTGACACTCACGACTGCATAATTGTTGCCCCAAACGAACCTACATGTTATCCCTCCAACTATCTGCACAGACCCGATATCATAGACGTGGCATTGACTAACATTGGTGTAACCACTGAGGATATGATGGTATTAAAGGAACTGGATTCTGACCACAATCCCATATTGAGTGAAGTAACTTGTGACTGGTACGAGTTTAGGCAGACACTGGAGGAAAATTTACCAGAAATACAAGATATAGAGTAAATAGAATAGGCTGACGCTACCTTAAAACTCTTCACGTCTACGGTGCATCAATCCTATCGGGTATACACTACTAGAAGACGCACAAAACACGATCTCCAACAACAATACCCCTATTTGGACATACTTATAGTCCAGAAACGGGAAGCGAGAAGGGACTGGCAGACTTAGAGAACCCCACACGACAGGACGACCTACAACCGACCCAGAGCCAAGTTAGGAGAGTCAAGGACATCAGAGGGGAACAGATGGGATACTTACGTCACAAGTTGTGGAAACTAACATGACAACTCAGGGGGACTAGCAGGAAAAAGACCGTACCAGATCTCCATGGGGAACACGGTATAGTTTACGAAAGCATAGAGATCGCTGAACCCATAGCCGTGGTTTTAGAGAAACAATTACAACCTAACGACGAACCACAAGATCACGACTTTACCAGATATGCGACTAGAACAGTCAGAGACAATTTGGAAGGACCAAACGACACTAGAGTAGAGGTAATCAATCTGGAAGAGCATACTACTACTATTAAAGACCTAACTAGTAATAAATCGCCAGGACACGACTACCTGACTAACGAGATACTAAAACAAATGCCAGGGAGAGCGGTACTAGCGCTATTGGATTTACTAAACTCATTGTCCACTCTCTTATATTTCCCGTATGACTGTAGGCTGGCTATATTAATAACAATCATCAAACCTGGAGAGGACCCGATGTTCCCTCAGAACAGAAGTCCAATCAGTTTACTTACGACTATTAGTAAAGTTTACGAAAGATTAATGATCTAAAGACTTAAAATAATAAATAATAAGATAGGAATTATTCCAAACCTTCAGTTTGGTTTTATTCACCACCATTCCACCACCCATCCCACAATAAACATTGTATAAGAATTATCTAAAGCATTAAACAAAACGTAATAGCTATTTTCCTAAATGTCAAAAAAGCTTTCGAAAAAGTTTGGTACCTTGGACTCTATCAGAAATTAATGAAATTTAACTACCCAAAATGTGTCAATTTTTTTGATAGCCAGCTTCCTCATACGGCCGTACTTTCCAAATGATTTTGAACGGCAAGAGATAGCAGACACATACTGTAAAAGCAGGGGTACCGCAGGGTTCAATACTAGCACCACCCTTATACAACATTTATGTAGCAGAAATTCCTAATCACGATCATGTTCAGGTTAGAATTTTTGCCTATGACATCATGCTCTATGTAACAAATAAAAATCTAAATTATGCATCATTTTCTATGAAAAGTTATCTCCTTCTTCAGTACTGGCTCTCCAACTGGAGTATTAAATTAAATACCACTAAATCAGCAGCCTTAATCATTACCAAAGTTAGTAAACCGCTCCCCGCCCACTTACCCTATTTGACACATAGATCCCACTCAATATGAAATCAAGTACCTTGGGATCACGATAGATAGAAAACTCACCTGGAGGAGTCATATTGATAAGACCAATGGTAAAGTAATGGATAGATTCATTCAACTGTACTAACTGTTCAGAGGAGGGCAGTTCTCAATTCCCACTAAAATACTAATATACAAGCAAATACTTCAACCCATCATTTTTTATAGTTGTGTAGTATGGAGCTATGCCTATAAAATAAATACTCGCAAACTTCAGGTATCACAAAACTAAATATTATGAACACTCACTGGAGTAGACAGACGCACTAGAATAACCGACCTGCACACGATGACAAACCGCCAACTACAGGAAATCTATCAAGACAGAAACAAGAATTTCTACGACCAGATTGAAACATACGAGAACTAAATTGTTAGAGGACTCAGACAGTACGACCCGACTGAACCACGACACCATAAAAGACCAAGGCTGACGAAGTTGAGCACCTATTTATTATATCCATTTAAATTTCTACTATAATCTAAAATGTTTAAAATAATTAACACCCAAATAAAATTCAAAAAAGAATATAATCCCTAGTTGATAATCCTAGAAGAAGAAAATGTATAAAACAAAATAAAACCTAGTTGTAACATTCCTATTAGAATAAAAATGTACCTACAATTGACAATCAACTATGCGCGAACTACAGTAGAATCCCCGACAACCTCACCCGCCCCCCCCCCCCCCCCCACCTATTCCATTCTTGATTCAACCCTTAACCCGACCTTCAAGCACAAATCTCAAATTTCATACCATTACTACCTTTATCACGGCTGGACGCCACTGGGATACCGACTAGGTTCTTTACGAGTCAGATAATACTGGCACCGGGGTCTGCCCAGATGGGGAATGGAAATCTATCACCTCCAGACCAAATCCCAAGAAAATAAATCCTATCAACCCCAATCCCATTCCGGACTTGACCTAAAAACGACCTTCATAATTCACCCACAATCACCATCATACTTTAAACACATCTTCCCTCAACCCAGGAAAAAATTTAATCATTCCTATAGAAGATACCCAGCACAAACACTCACGATCACCAATTTTCATCTCATAGTGTAATTTATACTCATACTCCTGTAATTCACTTAAGGCTTAATTTAACTTGTTTCATTTCATAAGGTATACACTTTCATTCACGAGGTTAAGAGTCACGACAGTGTTTCGGTACTCAAACAGAAAATCAGCCCTTTCTCTTGATGAGCTAGCTTGGCGCTTTTGTCAAAGTAGAGACTCATAGACGGGCAACAGCCGGACGGCGAAACTTTAATTAGTTCCCTCCAAAGTCACCCTATGGAAGAGATTTAGAAATAAAGCATGGTGTTGAGAATAATTTTTTTTTCGCCGTGGACTTATGTTTGTTTATGCATTTTGAATTCATTTTCAGCATATCTTTTATCCAATTTTTTGATTTTACTATATCTTTTGTTTACGGTATCTGATTCTTGAACAATAAATCTTTTGACCTTTTTGTTTCTTTGACTTTAAATATTTTTGTAATAAACATTCAAAACTCAGTTTGTTTCTTTGACTTGAAAATAAAAGTTATATTTGAACTTTTATAATTTAAATTATTGTTGTCTCTACTTTTAGTATAATTATATTTCTTTTGTGTTTGTATTTTGTAAACAAAAGGGCCATTTCATTACAATTGATCAAACGAAAATATTGGTAGACTTTTGATTGCAAAGAGATTTTCTATGGTCACTATTCCTGCAAAAATAGATACAAATAAATCTAAAACTTTGTATTTTTCTTTATTCAGTTTTGGGGTGAAGCTTTCACATAACCAAATTATATTGTTTTAAAAGTTTAGGGTTACCAACTTAAAATTTTTAGTTATAATTTCTTGAAAAAATCAATTCTTAAAATTTTGAAACAAATACATGAATTAACTAATTTCTTAATGGTGCGTGGTGAATTTAAATGTTTTGACCTCGATCGGATCACATTTAATTACGGATGAATTACGTATGTACATGTTTGCCAACATTTCCGGAAACAAACAACGGGGTGCCAGTTTTCTCTGCTGTTCACAGAGATTACATCATATACTGGTTTGTCATTTGTCATGTTTGGTCATGTTTTGCCAAAATTTCCGTTACCAAACAATGTGGGCCGTTTTCTTCTGCTGTTCACAGAGATTACATCATTTACTGGTTTTTTAATATGTCATGTCGGGGTCAACCGAAAATGACACTTGAAGTTATACAGATATTTCATATAAACACATTGTTCTGGGATCTGACATCCGTGAAATATAAAAATCGCGTAGAAATACGTGATGTTTATATTGAAATAAGCTCAAAGTAAAATTACTAAGTTGGTCCGAATTAAGTGGAAAGAAATTTAAAGGCCCTTAGTGTGCAATTTTGAAGATTGAACACTATTTTTTAAGAACAAGCCGTAGCAGCATCCTCCGCGTTATGTAATTCCATTCAATTGAGCTCAGGATGAGAAACAATGTTTTTTATCTGCTTCCATTTTTTAAAGGAAATGTTATTATATGTGTAAATCTTTTTGTTTTTTAATTATTTTATTTTTATAAATTTTACTATTTTTTAAAAATATTTATTTAACTACAAGACCTGAAATTAGGTACTTCGAGATTGTATAGAAAGTTAATTATGTAATTTTTCTTTTAAATACTAAATAAGTTATGATTTATTGATTGATTATTATTATTACTATTAGCACCACGTCTTACTAACCGTTCAGGTTATAGGCGATGTGTAATGGTATGATGATTGTGAGATGAAATGGAGGACCTACAGATTAACGTGCGATCCTAACCACTGTGGAGTAATGGCACTCGATACATTCACAAGTTGTGTTTAATACAGGTTTGTCAGAGGGGAAGGAAGGGTTTGGCAATCAGATAAATTTGGGTCGGGACCGAGGATTGAACCCCGGATCCCCAGCATAGAAGTGCGACTCCTTACCCCTAGACCGCCAGACCACCTTCAAAATTAAATAAAAAAATATTTCCTTCGTGTTAGGTGGCTATGTATAATCATTTATTCAGACACAATTAATTGTTTACTATTGGAAATGTGCTTTGGTTTGTACCAAGAAGTCTTATGTAGCATAAAGTAGTGTAATGAGGGTAAAGGAGGGTGGAAGTTGGAAGGCGGTAAGGGGGTAGTTCTCCCACAGACATGTTAATGATAGTTCATCTTATTAAGAAAAACACATTGTAACCATTAAAAAAATGTCAAACATAATATTTGGGGTTGTAGGACTCCAATAAATTAGTACCGAGACAATTAAGCTTTCTAGTTTAGTAGTTATCGGGAATTTTTGTACGTCGAGTGCCGGTAAAAGTGAACAGAGCGTGGACAATTTTGAAAATATTTATTTAAATTTTAAAAATTCAATTAAGTTTTCAAGCCACACATTTTTTGTTTGGTGTGTGCGACTGTATAATAGGGTTTTCAACGCACAGAGTTTGTTCGCCGCTTCCGACGGACGAGTATAAACAGTGTTTAGAGGTATGCCTACAGGCACGGGATGGGGATTAATCACTTTTAAAACAATAAATAGCTCAGTATTAATCGACCCAGTTCGGGTTTGGAGTTACAATCTTTCTATTTTTGGTAGTTTTGATAATTTTACAAGCACCGCGATTAACTATTTATTGGTGGTCTATACGCAAAAGATAATACTCTAATATTTTGAAATTAATAATATATTTTATATATTGTAAAAAAACTGTATTTGACCTAAATAAAAATAACCCAGTTAAATTAAAATAGAAACAAATAAAAACGAAGTAAAGTGTGGGAATTACTAGGAAAGCTCAGCCCTGAGTTGAACTATGGGAAATTTCCCAGGAAATTACGTAGTGTGTGAGGTCCATGAAAAATTATCAGAATACTTGTATCCCGGCTATAATTAAGTCAGCTTAGCCATTAATACGACAAGTGGCTGTGGAACCTTCTTATGTAGAGATGAATGGTGTGTGGAGAAACAAAAAAAATTGGAGGAGAGTTGATTTTTCAAAGCAATTTGGAATGGTCCTCCTCCTATTTTTTTAATATGATGCCTCCAGATACTATTTTGAGTTGTCTTCTCCAAGAATATTTAAAAAATATCTTGTCCTTGGATGATATTTGGAAATATCCGTACATGGAGATTTTTGAAAATTTAATCTTTTTAGAAGATTTTTTGCTAGCGACTTCAAAACCTAGTATAACGTGGCATAGCCTAGCTATGCTTAGCGTAGCGTATATTAATTTGTCAATCCACCTTTAGAGTTGCACCCTAAGCCATGTGACCACCAAAGCAGGTTCCACGTCTTACTATCCGTTCTTTCAGATTATACACCTATCTACTAGCTACGCTAATGTTAGGGATGAGATGATTAGGAATGAGATATCTAGAACTTAGATTAGATGTAGCCGCATTTTCGTGAAGTTAGAATAGAGAACCATTTAGGTAAAACCCCTCTCAGAGCACCCGACCAGGATTCAAGCCCCAAACTCCCGTCATTGTCAGTCTAGACTCCTGTGGGACTGACTCTTTCAGACCATGTGGGTTCTCCTGGGCTTAGCTCACTAATTTAGAGTGGTTCTTCACCCTATTTTTGGAAATCATACTCTTTTAAAAGAAATTTAGAGTATTCTTCCTCCAATTTTTTAAAATTTTGATCTATCAAAAGTTATTTGGAGTGGTCCTTCTTCAAGAAACTTTTGAAATTTTGATAACTTTAGAGGCTATTTACAATAGTTCTCACCCAGATTTTTAAAAATTATCTTCTCCCATTTTTTTAAAAATATTGGATGCTTCTTTTAACTTTTTAAATTCCTATTCGACTGAATTTTCCTCGAAAATTAGATGCCTTTGTAAGCTAGTTGATGTGGTCTTCACTCAGCCATATTTTGAAAAAAAGAATCTTCCTAGAAGTACTTGCAATGGTCCTCTTCTTGAATTTTTTTTTTAAATAAGTTGCTTCTAGAAGATATTTAAAGTGGTCTTTCACCAACAAATCTTTGAAAATTTAATGCTTCCTGAAACTATTTGGAGTGGTTCTCACTTGAAAATTCATCAAAATGACATGCATCTGGAAATTATAAGTTATTATTGTTATAATTATTAGTTCAACTTACTGTATTTAGAAAATGTAATATAATATTTAGCACCACGTCTTACTACCTGTTCGGGTTATACGCTTAAAGTACTTATTACGCTAATGGATTAAGAATTGGGAACGTTAAATTAGAGGAAGTGAACCGCATTTGCGTGGATGGGTGAGTGGAAAATCATTTTAAAAAACCACCGCCAGTTCACCCGACCGAGATTCGAACCTCGATCTACCCATCCTCAGCAGTCGAGCTCAACACGAAAGCGAGTTAGCCAAAATACGCCACCGAGTCGAGTATTTTTTTAGAAAATTGGATCTATAAACAATTTAAATTCTAAAAAATAGAATGTGGGCGTTGGAAAATAGGAAACAATGAAATAGAAAATTTTAATAGCTCTATCCTATTTCCAGTATACCACAGCGTACTTGTTATTTAAAAATCACTATAGTTTCTTGTCGAATCAAATGGAGATACGACATTAAACGCCGGTAATGTGGCCAAAGCCGGTCCCAAGCCCGGTCGAAAAACACAGAGGGGCGGATTTGCACTATAATTATAGGCTTAGGAAATTACTCGGAATTCACTTGAAAAACTGAAGACGCTTAAATGGACTGATGGATAACTACAAATTTTGGCAAGGTTGGTTCGGTCATGTTCTCATACAAAGATAAGATTTTTTCGCATATTATTTATTCCATACTATACGTACTAATGCTTTTTAGGAAATATCGCCCTCAGTATACTCTACTGGGATTCAGAACCCGATCTTCCAGCCATCAGCAGTCTAGTCTATTGGGAGAGTGAACGCCTTACGCTATGTGAACACTGAAGCAGGTACAGTATATTGTATATACGTTTGCATACTTCCATGATAACATATTAAATTAAATTTAAAAGATAATGGATTCTACTTAAAGGGGTAACTCAATATATAGAAGTAAACTACTCCCTCTCTCCAGGAGGCGGTGCGAAAAAAGGGTTTGAACTCACTTAACTCCTCCCTCTTTACTGCGTGAGAAGTCCCCCTCTTGTAAAATTCTCACTGACCTCTGAGACGCAGATGTTAGCGAAACAGATGTTAACTTCCTGAGTTAAAGCACTCTCTCGGTTAGGGGAGCCGAGCCGAACGACTAATTTGCAGGAAAACATTTTTCACTTGTCATCCGCCGAGTAGGGAAAGAACAAGGGGGACTAAGCTGCCTAGGAAAACATTCTTCATTTGTCACCACCGGAAAGAAGGACCTTTTTCTCAACTCGGGTTTAGAGAAGCCTGAATCATAACACTAGGATTAAAGGTTAACCCATTTTGGTTCATGGGAAATCTTAACCTCATTATAACAATATTCTTTATCTCAACCAATCATAGCAGCCTTTCTCTAATGACCCGCCTACTTCTCCCACGTCTCTTCCAAAGCCGCGAATCCACGCCGCGGGAGGGGGGGGAACACGCGAAACTACGGCGAGGGAGGGGAGAGGAAGGGAGAGGAGTGAGGCACGATCAATTACCTCACCCTCCCCTCCCTCACCCCCTCTGTAATGTGACAGTTGACTTTCTGTCTTACTTCCATGGATAGGGGACGTCTAGGATTTGTTGTAATGCCTCTTCCAAATAAATGTTTGAAAAAATTGTACACAGATATTATATCATTAAAATAACTCTGCTTGTATTTTAGATCACCTATTTCTAAAATATTTAAATAATTGTTGGAACATTCAGAAATTCTTATGTCAACATCTCTTTTGGTTAAAAGACGATGAGAACAACATACACATGTCTGTTTTACATTCTTTGAGTCTTCAACAACATCATAATTTAGTGTAATGGGATTTCTACGTCCTCAACATTACTTTTTTATTGAACATGAAATTTAGTATCATCAGTTGCTACTAGATTTTCCTCAACTTTCGTTTATTTGAATATTGAATTGTTTGGACTACTGATTCAACTTTTTTTTTTTAATTTGTTCCAATTTTCCCAGACAGTTTAGACTTTACTAGAGAGTAGTGTAGAGGAATTTAATTTAATTTGCCATAAAATTGGCTAGTGTGGGCTTATGTAGGTATTGGTGTTTAAAACATGATGATTTTACCAAGATAAATTTAATGGATAAATATATGCATATACAATTTTATGGTTGAATAAAGTGTTGGAGATAAGACATTATGTTCGAATCAGTGTGGCTTAGTCTATATAGGCACGCTATTTTAAGAAGTTTTAAAAAATATATAAGTTAGATTCCCTATAATCAATTTGAAGTGGTCCCCACCCAGAAATTTAAAAGAATGTTGATGTCTTTAGAAGCTATTTAGGGTGTTCCACGCTTGATTCTTTCTCTCTTCAAAACTTAGTAGCCACTAGAAAATATTTTAAGTAGTCTTCCACCAATAAATTTTAAATATTGGATGCCATTAGATGCTAATTGGAGAGGCCATCTACGGTTATTTCTTTTAAAGATCGGAAGCCTTTGGGAGCCATTTAAAGTGTTATTTGATTGGAATTTCTTTAAGAATTAAAATACTTTAGAAGCGGTTTAGAATGGTTCATCCCTGATAGTTTTTTTGAAAAGTGAATATTATTAGAATTTTGATACAAGGCAATCTTTAAGCTTCAAATTAAAAACTTTGTAAAATTTGGGGGGCATTGAACCCCCTAAATCTCCCCTCCCTACACGCATGACACGCTTTAAAACGCCTTAAGAATGGCAACTTTTCCTCGAAAACTTGAAAAAACACGCAATTTTTTATGAAATAAATAGTGACGAGTTGAGAAGATATATTATCAAATAAAAGTACGTGACACGTGCACAATTTAAGTCGTCAATTGTAAGAAATAGTGTTTGTAACCTTGTTACAACGTCGCATATAAGAAATAATAACACACCAACCCAGCCCAAGTTGACTCGTCCCGACTCCTCTACGATACGCCCGGGACGATCATCACCACCACAATATCCGACTGAACCGAGGTTTGTGCCTCATCGCTGACCGTGTGGTTGGGCTGCCCCCACCTCTCCTCCCAATTGGACAAGAAACAAGTGATGGTCATTGTGCTCGCACCGCCCTGACGCATTGCGGATAAACCTTCTATGGACTCTACTTTATCGTACAAACTACGCCTATTGGCTCTCGAGATCATTCTTGAACACCCCTCCCCCCTTTTGTTTGTTCCACGCCCTGAGAACACATGTTTATCACAGGTATATTATGGTATGAACCCATAGGAAGGACAAACAATACACTCTGGGCTTTCGAGGTAAATAGCCTAACTTTGTAGGCTCGACGATATAATCTAAATTCAATTTGGCTTTAATCTACCTTCTTTCGAAATTCAATTTATATCTGCGTCTAATATTTTTGTAACGATCTATTACGTCGGCCCTTAAGGCAATGTTTACTTTACAGATATTTGGTCTCTGATATTTTAGGTATCTTTGATGTCTGGGGATTGTTTATATTTGCCACCTTGTTTCCTACCAAGGTTGGTCAAATGTGGGGCCGCAAGCCAGCGGGGAAATTAATAACTATACGGACGCCACGTTAGGTGTTAATGTTAGATTAGTTCATTGTAGCTATGCTGGTGTCTATTTATTTGTATTTGATAAATGTGGGGCCGCGGGGCACCCAGGACTTATATTTCTGAGGACAGCTTATTTGCCCTTAAAGCCTTTAGGCATTCTTATGTACACTTTATCTTTTACAATGTGAAATATTAGCATAGTGTCAATGTCATTCTTTAGTTAAGGGGCGTGAGCTGTTGGCTCACTCTATGTTACGGACCATGAGAAGGGGTTCTATCTCTACTCATATTGTCGATTGACTATTTTTTTATGTTTTATTATTATGAATCTGGAGACCAATTCGTTAGACCTTTATGCTGTGTTCTGAGGACGCCATTTTGGGGGGCGTTTGTATGTAAGGAGACGCCTGAAATTATTATTGTTGTAATGCCCTTCAGGCCTGGTGGTGTCCTTTGTGCCTTGCAGCCCTTTTGGCTTATGGTTACAATTGTTATTCCTAAGTGTCACTCCCTCATTGAGTTGTACCATGTTTTTTGATAATAAAATTATAACTCTCTTGTGCTCACCTCTGTCTATTATTTTTTGTGGGTTAGTAAGAGGGGGTAAGTTGCATGTTCGCTGTGCAGTTCAATACAGAGGCTGTCTGGCAGATGTGACGTCATAATATTGGAGACGATCAAGATGCAGGCTCGGAGGTAATAACAGGCTTTGATAAAGCATTATTCTTTGTTTGTATAAAAGAGTACATAACATCTCAAGGATTATAAACATAGGTGTAATAAGAAAATAGACTCTTCACTCCTAGACTACTCATAACATTTCCCCCAGTAAAGAAGGAAGACAATATATTTTATCTGAAGCTAGGGTTACATCTAGGGGAAGGGGATCCACGGGGGCAATTGCCCTGGGACACACATTCCAGGGGGGCACAATCCCCCCCCCAAATATTAAATTCAATTACAGTTATTATTGTAAATTAATTGAGGGCCAAGTTTGTTTCGTGACCGTGAAGTAGTTTTCGAGCCAATTGAAAATAAACACATCAAATTGTTGTGATTCAATTAACAGTTTGCTTTGAGTATAATTAAATTCCTTGGGTTAGGAAAGAGTTAACTTATTGTTGTATTTGCTAGT